>JAAKBF010000189.1:0-129115 GCA_012656075.1 Phytophthora hibernalis | reverse complement strand
TATACGTTTTATGTACATATGGTTAGCTTAACACAAGCATTATCATGCATGAAGAGCCTGGGCTGCAAAAACTATAAAGGCATACCCTTTTTGACCCATTTAATCGACACTCAACTCATCAAAAAAGGGGCTTATACGTTTTACGTAGTGATCTCTTATCAATGCAGTCCTAGAAACTTGTTGACTTATTCACTAACTTTATCGGGGCTGCAAAACGTAGCTCTTTGTCTGACGGTCTTATTGTACCTAAACTTATCTTATGATGGGCAACTCTTACAACTCAAATGAAAGTGTTAAGTCAGTTTATTAACACGATTTGAAGTGCCACGTTATCGACGTCGTCTACGAAGAGGAGGGGTTGTGAGACTTAGCTTGCCTGCGTATTTCCTTGCAGTTGTTGGCTTCAAGGTTTCTCACCCCATAAGCTCTCGTAGCTTACCGAATTGTACTTGGGGCAGTGCCTTTGTCAGTGCATCTGCTACCATATCTTTGGTATTACAGTATGTAATGTCGATACGATCTCTTTCGTATGCTTCACGGGCATATAAGTCTCGTCTCTATAAGCTTAGTCGACGAATGACTAGCAGGATTCTTAACTATACTTATTGCTGCTGTATTGTCGCACCAACAATAAATTGGCTGCTTTTGTTGCCATCCTAGTTCCTTTAAGAGCAACCATAACCATTCGCTTTCCTTTACGCCCTCACTTACGGCAACTAATTCAGCCTGTGCTGTGTGCAAACTGACCCTATCTTGTCTACAACTCTTCCAAGAGACGCATTCATCAGCGAGTATTGACACGTAACCAGTAACTGATTTGCGATCATCATTAGCATTTGCGAAGCTCGCATCTGTGTATAGTTCATAAAATACCTCTTTGTTAGTTCCTTCATATACTAACCCATACATCGATGTTCCTTTCAGATACTTAAGTACTCTCTGTGCAGCTCTCCAACGAGACTTGTTATAACAAGAGAGGAATTTACTTAATTCTCTTACAGAATTTGTAATATCAGGTCTAGTTCCTCTGACCAGATACATGAGAGAGCCTACCGGTCCACGGTAGTCATACGGCTGTGCTGCAATAGCTTCAGCGCTGAGATTTGTCTCTTTTTCTAATGTAATACTTGCTGCTTGAGGAGCTACTATTGAGCAGTCCATCATATCAAACTTTTCTAGCAAGTCGAGAATATACTTATGTTGCGATAGGCTGAGTTGCTTACGAGCTCTATCTCTTCTGATCTCCATTTTCAACAGATAATGGACCTCTCCAAGGTCCTTCATTTAAAGCGTTCTGACAACTTTGCCTTAATTTCATTTACAGCTGATAGCCTTGAGCCAGCAATGGTTAAGCATCCACATATACACATTTAAGATGACGTCGGTTACTCCATTAACCTCCCACTTTTTCTTGTACAGACAGTATTCCTTGTTGCATCTAGAAATACCTAATGACTCCAAAAGGTGTGTAGCACCCTGTACCAAATTCGGGGCGCCTGTTTCAGTCCATATAGGCTCTTAAATAGCTTACAGATTTTGCCATTATGACGTTGCCTAAATTCAAGGAGTGGAACCATATATATATCCTCTAATAGTTCCCCATTTAGAAACGCAGTTGACACATCCATTTGGTGGATGTGGAAATCCTCTATTGCCGCAATTGCGAGCACTAATCTCAATAACTCATATCGGGCTACGGGGAGAATATCTCGCCGTAGTCCTTCAAAACGATATGTTCGTCAATTGGAACAATGAGGAGTCCACCCGCAGGCTGTTTTCGACGCTCTGGCCCAAACTGGCAAATATTCCGTTGCGAAGTGGGACGGAATCGCCGTTGCTTATCTCGATTTCGCCTCGAATATGGCGAAAGCTATTGCTAAAGCGACGTAAATTCAATGAAGATATTATAGGAAGCATACCGGTACATCATCATCCGAGCGAATATATGAAGAATGGTTCGTCTACAGGTACGATCTTGTTTTTACGCCCCCAAACACACACATCCACACACAAACGCACACAGGACAGATTCAGAACACTCACATGGAAGATAAAGTCAACGACAAAGCCCGCGACCACCATATCGACAGCACACTTACTTCTCTGGCTTTTAATCCAGAGTTTCTCCCAAGGGGACTCGATCCTTTAATAAAACCTCTTTTTAAATACCTATGCATATACTTTCGAAAAATCTTCTTTTGGTAGGACACCAGAAATATCTTCATAGGCCTGTTACATGTACACGTATATCAGATCCATGTCAGAATCGGTGGGTGTCCACTCTTTAATTAGATGAAGGTGTTGCCAAATCATACATTTGCTTAGTCAGATCAAGTTACTTCACCCTTAGTATAATACCGACTACCCGAAACACCCAGATGAATGTCGACCGCATCAAAACCCACCCACCCACTGAAAGGAAATGGGTTAAACAAAGATTATCAGATATTAGCTTCAAAACCCTGAAGGTTAAATTATTTTCACTTCATCGACTCAATGTAAAACACGGCGTTAGTCTTAGAAAATAACGTTACCGGTATCGTTGCCCAGCATCGTACATATGTATCATATTATGACTTCTACATAGTCTAAATATATAATATGCTATAATGGAGGTTCGGCGTGTTGTGTTCACCAAATATCAAAAATTGCCGCCACTTCCATCAACCATGGCGGTAAAGTACGCTCTAATACGCGTTCGTGGTTCTCTAAATGCCTGGCTAACGCTATGCAAACTACACCAGGAAGAAGACGAAGGGTGTGCGCGCAAGAAACCGAAAGAAATTAAGACGTTAACCTCATCTCTGCTGTGTACGCTGCCCTTAAAAATGGGCCAAACCCCGGACCAAAATGCTGGTGATGATGCAATTCCGGACCAAAACGCTGTGGATCGCTGTCCATGGGTCCAAAAGCGCGATTTTAGTCCAGAACCAGAGGACGGTGCACCTTGTGGACGTGTCAGACACTGATGCGCACCAAAAGACTATGTTGATGCCAGAAAAGGTGGCGGCCATGGCTTTCAGTGCCTGTGGCGAGTTCATTGCCCTCGCAGACGCAGCAGGGACATTGTCTCTTGGGATACGAGTCCTGCTTATTGTGACCCATAAAATTGGGTTTAGTGTTACTTCATATCCACTGAGTCTTGGGCTTCGTCGCCTCTTACGCAATGCACGTGGCTTATCGTGGTCTTTTTGTGTGTCTATTATTTCTGTTGATGTTGACCTTTCTACGACCTGACAAGACGACTCGTCACGCTGATTGGCATCAGCTCCCACATCACCCACTGCCCCCACACTTGGAGTCGGCGGGTCTTTAGACGGCTATCTTTGCCACTTATGCACGCTCTAATATCTTCCTTTTCTTTAGAGGTTAGCGCGTGGTACCTGTTTGGAAATAACCTGGCTATCACAGCCGACTGGTCAACTGTATCAAACTTAACAGTTCGAGCTACCAATAATACATTTTTGACAGTATCCAGCAATCGGTACCCCATTAAATTGTTTGCAAGACCGAGAAACTTGCACTCCAAACCTCTTGAGTTCAATTTATTATCCTTTCTCTTAGTAAATGGGATATGAGCATAACAGCCACTTCCCCATATTTGAAGCATATTGCCATCCGGCTTTTTCCATGTAATGCTTCGTAGGGCGAAGTGTTTCCAAGCCTAGAAGTTGGAATTCTATTCGCCACTTCAACAAGGTATGTTATTGCCTCTGGCCACCAGTGTGCTGGCATAGCCGCTGTTAGAAGTGAACTTATTACTTGTCTCGTTAATGTCTGATGGCAGCGCTCCGCGCTCCCATTCTCTTCTTGACATTCTACATTTGATTTCTCAGAACTGATACCTTTCGACTGCAGAAATGTCCTCATCTTTTGCTTGACAAATTCCGTACCGCCATCACTTCTCATCCTCTTTATTTCATAGTGATGCTGCTTTTGTAGTAGCTATATGAGGTTAACAACATGACTGTAAACTTCTTTTGTAGACCTCATCACAAATAGCCACTTGTATGACGTTGCATCGTCCACAATTGCTAACGTGTACTGATAACCATATCCACCATAGTTACCGTTTACTTTCATCTTTCCCATGTTGTCCATGTCCAAAGTGTGCAATCGTTGATTAGACCGTGTCTCTTTTTTTATTTCTATATGACATACGTGTCGAGTTTGCAACTTCGCAAATCGCACAGAAGAAGGGAATATCTTTTAACTCATTCTGATGTATATGAGGAATTCCTTCAACTAATTTATGAGAAAATATTGCTAAAAGTCTGGCCCTGTGAACGTGGCCTAGTCTAAGATGCCACTTTTGCATCAAAGCAATTTTCTGTGTTTCTGTAAAGCCCTTGCATACGGTTTGCACCTTAATTTGCCTGGAAGAGGGCAGGTAATACACCGCCCTCTTTTGCACAGCAGCAAATAAAAGCTGTCCTTTCTTATTGAAGAAATACAAAAACTCCCCATCCTGAGATTGAATGTGATTATACCCTTGCTTAGCGAGATGCCAAGCACTAATTAAATTGCTCCCACATTCATTGTTAAACGCAATGTTCTTAATCTTTAGACCGATAGACTTATTGAAAGGGCTTGCAACGTGCATTTGTATTGATCCAGTTAGTGAGGGTTCTGATGTGCTACCGTTACCATACTCAAACCTATGACTCGAACCTTTGTGTAGCGATTTGAACCAGCCTTTGTCTGGGCTTATTCCAAATCCAGCTCCTGTATCAACAATCCAAAGATCATCCGTAACTGTTAGTCGACGTAACCAACTCAAATAAGTACCATATCGTTTACATACCGATGTGTCGATTTCACCAAAGCTCTTCAAACAGCCTCCGTCGCCATCTTCCGACTCCTCTTTCTCCGGACCTGAAAGGCTGAATTCCTCCTCCATCTCGACATCCGTTGGAGGTTCACGCGTCCTTTGTTTATTAGTAGCGCGCTGCACCGTAGCAATTTTCTTGGTGTTGCTAGGCGCTCGCTTGGATGGTTGGGCATCCATGTTCGTACGGAAGAGAGGCCCACCGTCACGGTTTAGGTCGCAGTCGGTCGTCATGCGCACACACCGAGCCTTCTGGTGCCCTTTCTTGAAGCAGTATAAGCACTCTTGGTCCTGAACGCCGCTGCTTCCGTCTTGTTTGCGCTTCTTAGAGTCGTAACCGCGCGCCGCACGGTCACTTTTGACGTTGTTGATGCCCGCCACCGACGTCACGTCACCTGACCCGGTGATTATATGTCAGCGATCTCCACCGTTCCACCTTTTCAGCGCTGAACGCTTCCTCCGAAAGCTCAATTGACAACGGTCATATTTCACTAAGTTGCGCCAAAACTTGCACGCACATCATCGTCTCTGTCATCATCTCCTTACCGATGAGCTTCTTGGACTTCCGATTCAATTCGTTCAGCGCTTGGCTCAGCAGCGAGAACAGGGTCATGGTGACTTTCCAATTCGAGTTGAGAATCAATTCCAACGGTTTGGCAACGACACCAATCCTCCAGCGTCACCGAGCGCGAACTTGCGCTCGAGATGCTTCAAATCACGTACACCTCCAGGTTCCTCTCATCGTCTGGCAAGGACGACAGGAACGAGTTTGGGAGGGTCGAATTCAGGACGCGACGCATTGCTGCATCCGCCTTGCGCCATACCATGATCTCCTGCGCAATCCCAATTGCTCATCAGGAGGAGCTGCCTTCACGTCTACATCCGTCAGACATGGCGGTGTGGACTCCAGGAAGTCACGCATGCCAACCTTCGGCTCCGGTTGACCGGTTTCAAGAAGCCGATTCTCGACGTCCAGGTCCAACTGGGCCACATGCGTGAGCAGCTTGTCTTTCAAGTAGAATACTCAATTTGTCGGCCTGAGACCTTTTCAGGGCCAACGTACACGGTCTTCTCTTGGTTGGTCAAGACACTCATCCGAAGTATCTGAAATATTGTTTTCTTGGCCGAAGTTGTTTGTATGAATAACCGTCAGACGGAGCGGCAAATTCAAAGGTGAGTGCCGTCCCCAGTTCTTTATCCGGTTGGGTTCTCTTTTCCTTTGTTGGCCTTGGCTGCCACTCAATAACATCTCTTAAGATCAGTATACTTTTAGTAATACCAAGTTCTAACCAATTGGCACCTGTTTCTAACTAAGATTAGAAACCAGATTTGTTTACCAAAAGTTGGCACCTAACCTTAACTACAACAGTATCCCTGTTGAAGATGCAGAGACGGTCTACTGTATAAGCGAAGGTAAGCTTGTCTTTGAGTAGCTTCACGTACTCTACGAAGACGACATGAAGCTCTATATAAAGCTAAGCCAATACGCAAATCAGGCGCAACTAGTGGCTGTTACGGCTGAAACAAGGAAAACTACAGTAGTTCTGCATATGCATCGTTCATATAGGCTAACCTTCTACCATACAGTATGATATGACTGTACTATACCGTAAAACACGGATTCAGTACTACACACGTATCCAGTGCAACATTCGGTACCAATAAACAACGAATCATTAGCGAAAAGTATGCCAACGACTTTTTACCAATGCGACTCGTCTATGTTTTTATACGTGATGTCTAATTTTTACGAGTGTCTCACTGGATCCGTGTTTTACAGTACATGTAGTATGTATGGTCCATATTACGGTCATGCCTGTGACTGCATATATGATTACGAGGTAACCCACGATTTATGTACAAATTAAAATGACCCGATGCTGAAATAGCCACAATTTAACCAATTGCAAATCCTCTATTAGGATTTCTTTACCGCACATGTATTGTGCTTTGCAGACGTTTTGGCAAAACCAGCTCGTATCTGCCGCATTTATATATACGCCATGGTCGAATTATAGCTAAAGCATGCCCGCCACTCTGCGATTATACGGCAAATCCCAAAATTGCGTTTTCAAAAGTGCAAAACTGTCATATTTATCGTAATTCTCTCCCGTGTTGATTGGTCTACGCTGCAACTATTCCGTTCTCAAACGCCATTGCACTTTCAAACTGATTGGAGTGATGACGTACGCTATCGACTTTCGCTGGCGCGCCATCTTCTTGATGCACGTGTACGGGATCAGCGTTGGGTACGTAAGTTACATATTTGGGCCTAAAGTGCGAACGTTGCTGCGCTGGTACAGCCTCTTCTTGTCTGCTGGTGTTGTAGATGAGAAAAAGGAGCGAGTCAAAACGTCTCGCTGGCCTTCAGAGGTTGTTTCCCGCGTTACGCAATATGTGAAGGAGCATCCTACATTTTACCTAGAAGAGCTTAAAGAATTTTAAGGGATAGTTTTCCGGATTTAGACAACGTTTCTATCAGCACGATATGCAGAGCTCTCAACTTCGACATGAATTTAAGCCGAAAAGTGCTGACAAAGGCGGCCCGAGAGTGTGTTCCTCAAGACGTGGATGTCTACAAAGCCAAGCTTCAAGCAATATACTCCAACCCAGAGCAGCTTCTGTTTATCGACGAGACGTCGAAGGATGGAAGGCATGCGTACCGTCGATACGCATGGTCACGCCGCAACCGCAAAGCCGTTGTGCGTTTGCCTTTTCGAGGGTGAACGACGTTCAATTCTTGCAGCTCTCGACCACCAAGGATTTGTCGCGTGGGCATCGACACCCGGGACGTTCACCAGGAACTCGTTCCATCAGGTGTTCATTTCCAAAAGTTTGCCTCTTCTAAATTCCTGGCCGCTACCGAGATCAATTGTGATTTTAGATAACGCAAAAATCCATCTCTACAAGGAGCTAGATGAGGTACGCTTTGTTTTGCAGTTGGTATATCATTATTCCTAACTTTATTATCTGTATCGTAGGCTGTTCACCAAACTGGGGCAAGGCTACTATTTCTGCCTCCGTATTCACCACATCTCAACCCAATCGAAGTATGTTTTGGTCTTTTGAAGAAATGGATACAGAAGCATGCGAATCTCGTGTTTCCTCTCTACCCGGATCGGGTGCTAGAGGTCGCAATGCGCTCATGCTGCTCGCAGCTAATTCAGAAAGAGGATCAAGCGCCTGGCGTCTTAAACTTGTATGCCCATTGTGGCTATGTCAACGGTTCGCTACGCTGTGAAAGGTTTACTGTCCAGACATACGAGGAATATGATAGTGAAGAAGAACAACACGAGTAAAAATATCAATCACGTCATTTTTGCTCGAGTGATGATTTTGTTTTACTATCTTGAGTGGTCACTAGGAATTGCGAGAGGTGCATAGTCTGGCTGGCGAGCGTGGTGTACCGCAACATTATGGGCAGTGATAGGTCCGAGTACAATTCCTTGCTGCTCCTGCATTGCTGCAACCTCTTCGACTGCCCGCGCCATCCGAGCGGCGGTTGCCCTATACATCGTTGGTTTTGCTTCTTGGGTGGCTCTAAGTATACAAAAACTCGAAGTCGAAGACCTCAACTGGTGGTCTAAACTGAACTGATGCCTCCAAAACCAACTTGTTCTTGTCAGACTCCACTACCCACGCCCATCGCGCTTGAAGCAGCTCCCAGAAATGGTCTGTATTCAACGCTCGAAAATCAGCTTGCCTTCACCGTTTTGGTTTGCTTGAAAAAATGGCTTCATTCTCTGTGATCTTGGCATGACGCCACTTCTTATCACTTCTCAAGTGCTACATTACTTTGGCCTTGAATACTTCGAACCCTTCTTCTGGAATGAAAACCACAGTGCACTGTTTTCCATTGCGAGGTGCAGATGTTCGATGGCCAAAACGAACTGTAATCAACCCACGTATTTGCCGAATGCAATACCATCATGTCTTCAAGGGCCATTGCGTTCATTATTCTAAAAAGCCAAATGAACGTTAGCCAACATTAGACAAACATCGGAATTTATTTGTATCAACGCACGTATCATTTTACCTTCGAATGCACGTTCGATTGCGTTGGTGCCGCAGGATACGCTAGCAGGCCCACACGTCCACCCAAACACAACTGCCAGCTGTTGTACGCGCAGAACTAGCCAACGATCGCTTAGTTGCGCACCTTTCACAACACAAAACAGCTATAGTCAGCACTAAATTAACCCCAGAGTAAGATCAGTAGGTGGAAGTTTCCTTCTTACCTTGGCGCTGTTTGGGGGTGAGTCGTTGTGCTTGGCAGGCGCAGATCGTCGTCTTGCTGGCGTCCAGGGTACGTATATGTGCTGGGATCCACGGCTTGGCTTGTGTCCGCGGCTTGGCGGAGTACGTCTATCCCCTGGGTCCACGGCTTGGCTGGGATCCACGGCTTGGCTGATGTTGTCTGTCGACTGGCGAGTACGGCTTGGTGGGGGACGTCTGTGTGCTGGGAGGAGGGGCCACGACGTGGTGGGGGCGTCTGCTGGCTCGGGTCTACGGCTTGGTGGGAGACGTCGTGTGCTGGGGCGATGGCGTGGCGCGAGTCGTACGTGGATTTAGTGGAAAGCAAACTGCTGGCAGCGAGAGCCGACATGATTGCGACCAGCCAAGAAGACATGCGTGAAGCCCAAGTGCGCGGACTTCGCAGTTGGCAGGTTCCTGGCTAAGTTGATTACATGTACGTGTACTTAGGGGCGCCAAGGAGGAGCCCTACGCCAGGAGCACGTCGGAACTGAAGCCAAGAAGAAGCCAAGATCAAACCGCCTTTTGATACAGGCGCGTAAACCCGCTGAAGGCGCACCCCGAGCAGCCTGAGGACTGAAGCCGTTGCTACTGGCCGCTAAGATCGCAGATACCGCCTTGCTCATCCCTGCAGGCTGTACCTGAGCATGCGCGTCAAGACGGCAGAGATACGCTACTCAAACGACCGGGAATTTGTCCGACGTGAGCGCAAAGGGTTTTTACGAGGACGACTTTGCAGATTTCTGCTATGGCGCTACTCCACATGAGAAGAAGCTCGAGTACAACTTCCGCCACGCAAATTTGTCGAGCGGAGCGAGACAGATTTCTAGATATGTGCATACTTTCCCTTGAAGCGTAGAAACTTTTTGATGTAGAAACTCTTCGTCTCAGAAACATAAATACAAGCCCTCACCCGATTAGAAGTCCCCCTGCAAAAGGGATCAAATATAGGGGCTTATGGGGAATAGAAGACCGGGTACTATTCGGGTAAATCCGTTAATAAACGGTTGATTTTGAGTTTCATTTGTGAACAATGCCGTAATCAGGACCCCTGGCAGTAAGAAATTTTTTATTATTATTATGGTGTCTATGCTACTAGCGGTATCAAGAAGAGAAGACAGATTACTTCATCTCCGCACCTAAGAGCACAAGCTATTTCCTTCAATGAGCTTTCTCGAGTATTGGCCTCGGGCCGCATAAAAGAATAGGTATGTGCTTCCAGCAACACGTGAGTATAAGCAGCAAAATATAACAAAATAACACAACGCCATCGGGATTATGGAATTCGAGATACACTTTGATCGCAACATGGGCTTCTACCCGGTGCATTCACGGCTAGTTCTCACGAAGTTGGGCCGAAGGCTGCACGATACAAAAGTGAAGATCCGATAGTTTTTACCCCCAGCCCGAAGGCCTGTATTAGACACGATACCAGGAAAGTCTTATCGTGTATTTACACGATAAGACTTTTTAGACTTGAATTTTGAATTGGAATATATACATTTCCCGTCAAATGGGTGTAGGTACCATGTGCGCAGACTGGGTCTTATACAGAAAAGAAGCGCAGGGTGTGCACGAGAAGCACCTGGTTGAATATCAGTTCATGAAGGTAGCTCAAATTCCCCTATAATGGATCAGGGGTGACCTACGAAAGCTACCCGTTTGCCGCCATTTGAGAATCTCGCGTCGTGTTGAACAAACGTCGTGCTTCCGCCAAATATGGGCCAAGTGCTCAAAGATGAATGGGCGCTCGAGCGCCCCACCGGAATGGAGATGAACCACACGTACCTGTGCCCAGTCAAGACGAAGAAGGAAAAGTGCAGAGTTGATTTTTCGTGGACCCCAGGAGTTGATAGTATATATGGACCAGCTCGCCGTTGGTACGCATGATACTGTTTGTGGGCTATCCATAGCCCCTTCGGATATGTATGGTGTTCTCGTAGGCGCAATGAACCAAGCGGTGGTGACGAAGAAGGCTCAATAGACCGGGAAAGTGCAATCGCGTGGTACAGACCAAGGTATTGTCACTTTCCACTTATCATGCCCAATACTCGTTAACAGTTACCTTGTATCGTATATCATACATATTGTACAGGATCTTTGTCATCACTATCCGTCCCAGACCTAACTATTACAAAGGATGATCCTGATCACCCCGAGGAGGCGTTGATGGTATCTCAAGTCCAAGCTAATTCGATGAACGTTTGCTATCGTATATAACACACACTAAGGGTTCATGTGTATCATGTATTGTACAGAACCCACATCTACCGAGGACAGTGTCGAATGTACGTGCTTCGGTACCCGGGTAGGATAACACGGCGACTTCTTCGTCAAACCCGACAGCAGTGGGTTCAACTGGTACGTATCCTACCGTATACATAATCAACTTGGATTTTACTCACAATGGTTTACTTTTTGTATTTGAAGAAAATGCTCTGCAAAAGCGACGCAAATTTGACCTTTGCGTTTGCTGAAGTTTCTTCCGACTCGAAGACACAACAACTTTGACCACATCTCGTCATATTGACGATGAAGACATGAGCACAGAAGAAGTTGGCGTTGAAGAAACATCGTCCGATCTTGAGTCTGTTGAATCAGATGAATCTTCTGGTACGATATCATGTACTATACATGATAGGGATACACGATATGTCGATCTAACATGTATTGTTTGTATTTTAGCCATTAACGTCACAAAGCCCCAAGCCACTATCAAAAGCTATGGTGTGCTTGATTCTGACAGAGAGAGCGATGATGGCTTTGACAATGACTTTATCTTGATAAGAGTATGCATTTTCAAAAACCAAAAATAGTCCATGCTTGCTCTTTTTCACCAACGAGATTGCTTCTATTTATATTCAAGCCAATCAACGAACATAGGGTTAGGTGAAACCACTGCCGACGCTGCACCGACGTATTTTGTCGGCAGGAGCTCTGAAATATGTGACTGAGGCATACGAACCACTAGTTTGACGCGTGTCACTTTCATATATGCACTGTTACCGACAAAAGACTCAAACAAACAATGGGCCCTCAAGACCTCGCTCCTACGAACTCCAAAAGGACACATAAGACTGCAATAAACGCGTTTGAGCGTTTTCTCGCGTCTGAAGACGTAGTCATGGGGATCATCGCGTCGTGCCTTCTCAGGGATACAGACGGCTCTGTGTTTGTGAAACTAATCGTCCGTTTTGCCGTGTATCTGGCCTTTGAAGATATGGCCACTTCAAGATGGCTTTACATATCAAGAGCCGTATCCGTACAGGGCGGCATGTGCGTTATTCTACTTTATGACTCCCCGTTTAGCGAGAGCTAGTAAAGGCTACTTCATGGAGAAGATCCATGAACGTGTAAATGAGCAGTACAAATTACAAAATGGACTTGAGCTGAAGAAGAATGCTGGCTATCGTCGTCAGACACGTGGGAAAATACGTGTAAGCTAAAAACTATCGGCCAGAAGACAGGTGAAGTCAAAGGCCCTCCCCCGTTACATGTGCAACCAGATGAAGCATTCGTTCGGCGGGCAGGCCGCTACCTGTTTCGAGATTTTGGGACACGAGCTGGCGTAACGGCACCCCCAAACCAAGTCGGGGCAAGCAATCTTTGAGTCCGTGTGACGGAAGCTGGAGAGAAGTCTGCGGTAGACGACGAGGGACGCCTCAGCCGCTGCACCGTCGGGTGTCAGCGACCACTTCCAGTTGATTGCTTGAGATAAGGAGGCCACGCAACCCTTGATTGCGGCGTGCACTCAGCTTTGTCTTCGTTTTAGTATTAGATGCATGTGCTGATGCTGATAACCAGCTGGTTTGAAATCAATGTCTCTTCCACATTTACATTTCGTCTTCTTGTCAATATGGCTTTTCTCTATCTGCCGTAGACATGATATGGCCATGTATCGGGGACATGACAAGCTCTCAAGACACGATAACAACGGCGACAACATCAAGGTGTAGGGCTTCGCATGAGCTTTACTCCTAGACACGTTAGGTTTTATCTTGTGTTTAGTAGCGAATCCATCAGCATTCAATACATGACCCCACAGGCGCATAAAATCCATTCGGGCTGAGGGGTTAAAGGTGTGACCCATTTGGGTCACTCTTGATAATAATCCGTTTGGCGGATCCCCTCTCCCTTGGACGTCGCCCATTTCCACTTGTCAGCCGTCTTTGACGCCTCCGTCTTCTCATCAACACTGCTCTTCTGTCCATCCTCCTTGGCATTCACTGCATTCACGACCACTTGGTCCGAGCAGAGCGACTTGTGAATGAAGCGTCTTTGTCAAGCACCAGCTTCATTAACCCTAGCCCATCAAAAATAAAAATAAAACTGGTTATTAGACCGAAAATGAGGCAAATTTTCGGTGTATTTTCAGTAACAGCTGCGTGCTCGCACTTTGAAACTTAATTTGCTGAGCTCAAAAGTAAAATCCAGATCCGTGCGAAGTCGCGGCTTTGTACATGTTTAATCAACCAAAAAATTGCATCGAGCGAGGCACATTTTTCAGAAGCTCATTACTTCTGTTCTACTGGGTGCTATTACCGGTAGGAAACCGAAGGCTTAAAGTGATCTCAAAACTGGCGGACGGGAATGAATGAGAAAGTAATACAACCATGTCGTGCGCCAAATAGCTGCCATTCGGTTGCATGCCGCAAACCAGCTCCTGTTTTTTCACGGAGCAGCTCCACGCCTCCGTCGGATCGAGGTAGCGTTGCAATCTCCTCAAGGAGGGCACTTAAATCCCACAGCTTCACTAAACCGTCAGTGGAGCCAACTGCTATTCCTGCAACCATTGCATCACCAGCGCCTTCCTGAAAGCCGGTGGGCTCGGTTTAAAAAATTGAAAAGGGGATAAGTAAACTTTTGTTTGAGGTGGTCTCATATGGACCATATACCTCAACGAGGTACCCTGGATACTGGCGCACCCTAGCCACAAGTTGTGTCGAACTGGACCAACAATGAGTAAATTGAAGCTGTTGCTGAAGCAAACATGTGGAGAACGCAAGTCGCCAACGACGAAATGTTTCCGCCTTATGGGGAAACGTCTCAGCTTTCGGTGGCTCGACACCTTTTCCGCTTGGATGGCAGCGCTCATGCCAGACCGATGTGAAACAATGGCCTTCATGGAGACTCAGCAACGACCAGTGAATCAGCGCGAAGTGCACGGGTAAGCGATGAGGCCAAACGAGGTGAGGTTGGCAATGTTCGCCTAGCAAAAGATGGCCGCCCGTTGTGCGACCGACATCGTCGGTCTGTACTACGTATGGTGCTTTGCATATATCTTGGCAAAAGGCTCGATAAAAGTCTATCATATTCGACCTTACAACTCGATTTTATCCTAATTACGACTTTACTCCGAAGCGGAAGTGCAAGCTTAAAAGGCGGGTGCTAAACGCCAAAACTCGATTTTGAAGCATAATCGTCTCTGGAAACGGAGTGCAAAAGCGAGATCGTTGGGTGCATCGCACATGGAGCAAATCGAAACTGATTTGCACAAAGTCTACCGTATTTTAGAGGTCTAAAATAGACGGCAAAATAAATGCAAAGGACAATACATGTACATGAACTGCGATGGGAATTTGTCATGAAAAGGTGTTGTTGGTGTACTATTGGGTTTTGCAAGACTACTGAAGCCACGAGTTTACCGTCGAACTCTTGGCCTCTACGATGGTCGCTTAAAAGTTGATCGCCTATAAATAAATAAGGATAGATACATGTATGTGGCAACACGGTCTGCTTGTTCAGTGTTCGCCAAATACATACACAACACAATCTTCGATCGATTGCAGGCCGCCTCTGCGAGGAAGCCTATTCGTCTTCCTTGCGGAAAAAGCGCTCCATCACGTAAGGAATAGCCTGGAAACCGCCACAAGCGATGTTGCGCGGTCGAGGTTCTGTCTTGCCGCCGATGGTCATGCTGAGGAACTCGTTGCAGAACGTCGCCATTAGCTTCTTGCGCGTGTCCACGCCGGTGGCCAGCTTCACAAACAACCGCGGCTGCGACATCGAGTGCACGATGTAGCTCATGAACGCGTCGCAGTACTTGCAAGCGCATCCGTCCTGGTGCTTGCGCTGCGCGTAGGCCCAAATTTGGTAGCGGAGGTTGGCAAAGTCGTTGAAACGACGCTCCAACTGGTAGTCGGGTCGGCCAGTTGAAGCGGTCTTGGCCGTCTTGTTGGTCGGGATGCGTGACGTGCTGTGCTCCAGATACACGTCGAGCACGTAGTACACGACACCATTGCGCTCGATGGTGTGGTTGATCTCGACGCGGTCGATCTTTTCCAAGGACGCCAATGGGGCCGAGGCCTTGGATGCTCGAGTCGGTGTAAGCGTCACTGGCGAGAGGGGCTGCAGGTGCGGCATCATCGTGGAAGTGGAACTGGTTGACCTGGCCAATGAGTACTGGCGAGCTGGGTGCGATCGAGCTGGGTTTGACACGAGTCCGATTGAGACTGTGAGTCGTAGGCGGAAAGTTGACAAGTGAGCCAACTGGACAACGCCGAATTTCGTCTATCGACCGGCTGTAGGTGGTGAGGATCAGCAGGGCGGACGAACACACCCGCGCTTTGGCCGGTGTGAAAAGCCGGATGCCCTTTCCCCACGCGGCAGCGGGCGGCCCGCATGCGACGCCCCATGCAGAAATGCGGGACTTGTGCGTCACGATATTATAGTCGTGCCGACTTGATCGTACCGAGCGAAATGAGTTGAATCGATCGAGCGTACATGTATTGCCAGCCCGAAAACCTATATCTAGGGCGCGTGTAAGGAATTGTAGTGTCCATGCCTCCAAAGCTGCCGGCAGTCTATTTCGCCGTGAAAGAACCAAAAACGGAACCTTTTTCGCTTTTGCCAAAATGATAAGACGTGTCGCTGGTTTCTAAAAATGTCAGTTATCATGCTGCCTCAACTGTTTTTCCTACTGCTTTTCGACGATCTACTGGTTGTGGGTAAGGCGACGCAAATTCTGCCATGCCCGATTCACGGACGAGAGGCAACCCCGCAAGCACGCCCAAGCATGTCATGCGGGAGCACAAGTCGAGGCGAAGCGATCACGATGCTACAGTAGGAAGACGCCGATTTCATGAAAGTTTACGTCAAGCTCACTGCAGACGCGATCAAGTGTACATGTTATTACAGCGGGCTTCTTTGTCTGACGTCAAACTTACTGCAGACGCGATCAAATTTAGCGGACTTCTTTCATCGTTACCCCTCACAAAAATCATCGCACAAATTTGCGTTATTGCGGAGCATGCGTGCGTGGACTCATACGAGCAGGTCACTCATACGAGCAGGTCACCTATACAACGACAGGCTTGTTTCTCGTTTTGGATGCATGTCATGAACACAATGTGTTGCGATGGAAAGCCCCGTCAACTTGCGCAGGGCGAACGTCGACTGGCTAATCCCGACACGCGAGTTGATGTTGTAGTTCAGCCAGAATAGAGCCAATTGGGTCTGAATTTTTATATTCCACTTCGCTGTGCGCGAGCTCGCAGGAAATGCGCAAGTCTGGCGCTGATATCCGGGTACGACAGTTTTTAGACACAAGAGCGAGGCCGAGCTCGCCCCATGTTTGCCTGCCTAAACCTAAAATGCAAGCACTTCACGCATCTTGTGGGCCGGAACCTCTTCATATGGCACCTTCGCAGATTGCCTTTCTCGAGCCGCCTGGTGCACAGCGCACGGCACTAGAGTTTCCAACGATAGTACGCACACATCACAGGCTCGCAGTTACTGCTGCAGGTGCGAGTGAGTCGCTCAAGCAAGTAAAGTTGTTGTGCTGCACAAACAAGTATATGACCCCTCGCGTTTTAGGCCGAAAAGTGCACTTTTAATGTCGAGCAGATCTTCAACAGACGCGTATCAATCCACGCAGTCCGCCGCCAAGTCCATGGCTGGCGCACCGTCCCGCACATGGCAGAGCAAGAGCGAGTGGGTCGTGCTGGTGGAGAACATTGCACAGTCCCGCGCTCGCCTGGCGTCCGGCATCCAATTGGCCATCGAGAAGCAGTGGGGCAACAACTTTGCCGGTGCGGAGGACAAATAGTAATTTTAGATCATTTAAATAAACTAACATTACTACGCAGCGACTCTGCAGGACTATGCGGCGACCAAGGACAACGAGATCCGCAACGTGTGCAGCTCCAACTACCACGAATTCGTGGAATCGATCGAGGAGATCGTCCGCATGAAGGTGGACGTGTCGAAGCTCCAGGTGTGGAGAAAATGAAAATGATATCTAAATAGTAATTGTATGGTACTAACGTCATATTACTATTGCTGATAGCGAGACATTGATCGCTTCCAGAGCGAGCTGACTGGAGCCACGTCTGGGGTTCTGACCATCCACGACTCCCTGGCGACGTGCTACACTGTGCAGAAGCATATTGACGAGTCTATTGAGAAGTTGCAGCAATGTCAACGCATTGTACGTGGAGGACGTAGTACAGTGATATTTTTGGGCAGGCTCTGATCGTTGTTTGAACTGCGTAGGTCGCACTTGCAGCAGCAATTCAAACTTACATTCAGCAGGGGAATCTATTTCATGCTCTCAAAATGCTGGAGGAGCTGCGAGTGGAAATCACTGCCTTTCGGGTAGAGAGTTTATCCTGAGGTGGTTGTTGGCTCTGAATCTCATGTAAGGGCTGTTTATATATATTTCATTAGGGTCGGCTCTTTCCGCAGCGCATGAGCGACTGGATGCAGGTTGCCATGCGCACCATTAAAGACGAGGCAAAGAGAAATGCGTCGGTGTGGCTAGAGGACATTCGAGCGGCATCCTTGGTAAGGGTTTGCAACACTCAGGCGATAAAATTTTGGAGCAACTGACTATTAACTCGTTGCGTACTTGCGCACATCGACAGTCTATTGGCGAGGCGGCTATTCATCGCCTGGAGAATCAAATTAGTGAGCAGTACTATGAACAGGATATTTTGGAGAAGTGCGGTCATGGCGCTGTGTCTAGAAAATCATCCAGCAGTGAAAATGCTTCCACCAGTCCTCGATCGTCGCTCAGTCCGTCGAAGTCTAGAAGGTCGTTGGTCGGTGATGACTTTTTCAAATTGCCATCGATTAGAGTTTTCAACTCGGACGCAGATACGCTTCGTGAGCGAAGCAGCATCCACGCTAACTACATGAAGGAGGCTCTTTCCCAGCTGTCGCCGATGCTGCGAATTTTACACGTTTTCCGCGTGATGAGCCAAGTCCCTGAGCTAGCTGCGTTCTACAATGCGAACCGCTTGGTAATACTTGTGTTTGATTCCATGTAGTGCGCATTCATCTGAAGTGGACTGACAAATATCGTTATTCATTCATATAGCCTCAGCTGCAGCTGGCGTCGTTTCTAAGGGGTGCAGTCACAACGATTACGACGGAAAAATTCGTTGCGCAGCATGAAGTGCTGTTCAAGAAGCTCACTGGATCGTTTTGTCTTGAGCACCTGCTTTGGCGCTACTCGGATGCAGCTTTGCTGTCAAAGAAGGAAATCAACGGGATGTTCCATCTCGTCATGCAGAGTTTGTGTGGTATTGTGTCGACCTCCGTGTTGAGCATCAACATTTCAGCTACCATTCTCGACATCAAGCTCAGAGCAATCGTATGCGCCCGAACACTGAGTGATGAAGTGCACGAGTACAACTCCACTCTGATGTTCGATACGTTCCGTCGCCTGGGCATGCACTTTCGAAGTGCAGTCATGGCAGATACCAAGAAGTACGTTTTTCTTCTCAAAATAATACTCACATCCAGCTAACGATTTTATTGTAACAGGCAGCTTGGTGAATTCATGTCGAGTGATACCTTCGAGCGCGTTCGAGTCTCTTCGGAAAATCTCAGGACGGTATGTATTAACACTATGTCCAAAACCCTTGAGACTGTCGAAACTAACAACGGAATGGCCTAGACTCTACAATGCTGTGGACTGGAAAAGAAGAGGCACGGATGCTGAAGAACGTCGATCTGGCGGCAAACCCAGTAGTGCTTCCATTCACAGAGGTACGTGTAGTTTCATTTGGCTTCAAATAAGAGGTCACCCATTCCTGATTTTTTGTTTGATGATTGTAGGTCGTTGTGAAGAGCTGCACAAGCATTGAGACACTAGTGCAGATGATGTTCGACTACGAACGGTATGGATGCGCTTTTGCCTTGAGTGGTGCTGTGAGCAGAAAATAATGGGTTGGGTGTTGAATTGGTCCAGATACCTTAACATTGACGACTGGGGTGAACGGGTGCGAAATGACACAATCGAAGCGCTCGGGTTTCTAAATGACACCTTGAATGAAGTCATCGATCAGCATACGGACCTTCAAGTTTCGACGGTACTGTTTCGAAGGGCAGTGATGATATCTATGCATCAACTTACTCTTTTGCAACATTGCATTTGTCCATACAGGCAGTCATGATGGGAACGAATGCATCATTTTTGGCCTGCGCATGCGATCGCTTTGAGGAGCTCGTCAAAGTGCAAACGGATGCCTGGGAAGCCCGGACTTATGGATACAGTGTAAGCAACACTCTACGTGGAGCCAACACACAATTAGTAAAGCCTTGCTCCAGTCGGCTACTTCTGAGCAAGGCTGCCGCTAAAAGAAGTTCGAGAGTACGACAACGAGAGCGCAAGATATGGTCTGCGAACTGATGGTAAGCATCCATTTGTTGTTTTCATTGCGGTGGATTCACTACTAACCTCTACGCTATTCCAGTTGAAAAGATTGATGAACTGCTTTCAAGCTTTTACTACCTCAACTGGACTCAAGCGCAGTCCTAACGCAGCCAGATCCTTCGATGTGGGACCTCATCAACTATCTCAAAGTGACGTTTGCGCAGTTAGAGCAGCTACCCCCAGCTGTGCAAGAAGCTGTACACTTTGCGTCCTGCAGCTATCTTGCGAAGTCGCTGGAGCAGATCTTAAGTGGGCCCACTGTGAAGAAGATGAATATGGAGGGCATTGCCAATTTCAAGCGCAATCTGGACGTCTTGCTCGATTTCATCGAGTCTGTTCCGATTGCACAGCTGAAGGACTGCTTCGTTCCGATCACCCATTTAGTCGACCTTTTCGTGTCGGGCGCTGTGGAGGCTTTTCTTGATCCACAACAACGGTACGCACGCCTGCAAACAAACTGTTGTGAATTTGTGCACAGCTTCTAACTTCCGCATGCGCGTTTGTTTAGAGATGCCCGTGGCAAGTATTCTCATCTGTCTTCCGATACCGTGTCAGCCGTGCTCGCAAAGATGAAGGATGGGAAAAGCTCATCAAAAGCTTGGGGTACCTCATTCGTCCACGCACCGAGAAAGTCTCTTTTCGGAGCCAAAAGTACGAAAAAGTAAGTCAAAAACAGAGACCTACCAAACATACCGTGCGAACAACGCGTAACTTGCAAGTGTATGTTGTCTGTCTACCTGTCATCAGTGGAATATTGCGTTGAGCTTCGGAGCTCAAACAATGTTCATTAATACAGCTGGCCGTATTGTGTCCACTATGTAATCTGCTAAAGTGCTGTAGACGACGGAATTGACTCCATTAGCTGTTCTTGCAACCACCCAAGGCTGAGAGCTCCCGTTTGGGGGTCATTTTGATTGCGATCGCCAAGAACAGCCAGCAGATTTCCGATGGCGGGCTGACGCTCTCCCAGCTTTGCTATGTTGCGGTGGAGTCTTGGAGATACCCGTGTGTCGCTGGTATGTTGGTTCCTGCTAGTCAGTCGTACGGCGCCATCAAATAACATCTTAGCAGTCCTAGTGGTGCTGCTATACTCGCTTTGGTTGGACTGAACGGTGTATGATTTTTCATCAGCAATAGTCACCTCTGCCTCGCGTTGGTGCTGATGAACACGCGTCAGGTGGCTGAACATACTTCGGGCAAACGTAAAGTCCGATGCACTTCCTTCACGTTGATTCGCCGCGTTATTGTCCAGAGACGAAGCTGTTGTACCGCCGCATCGAGCCTGCAGTCTCTCCAACTTGTCTTGAGTAGTTTGCTCACTACCAAGAAGCCGACAAAATGCTTCAAACGTGAGTGCTGCACCCAACCACTCCTTCATCCGTGTCAAAGATGCAGGGATATGTGTCTCCAACTGTTGACACTCTTTCAGCTGGTTGATCTGATCGTTTGCCCACACACATTCGTCAGCTCTCTTCGAGTGGCGCGCAATTAGCTGCAACATCGACTGCTGGAACTCGCCGAAGACCCAGCGTAGGGCATGCTCTTGACGTTTTGTCTCTACGGTTGTAACCTCACTCTTCTCCAAATCAGACCAGAGGCGATCGACACGATAGCGAAGTACTTCTTCCAATGAAGTGTTTTCCAAGGCATCACCCTCGGACTCTGGACTTGACTCTGTACTCTTGACCAGCTTGGTAAGTGACTGACGAACACGCTCTTGCAGCGCGGACACTTTACCGTCTGTTGCTGGTGTCTCCGTCCTACTAGTAGCTGAAAATGCTGCTGCTACGTTTTTCTCTTCTTGCTCAAGCAAAAGTGCTGGTGAACTTCCCAGGCTTGCACGTCGCCAAGACAACAGCATATGGAGAAAAGCTACGACCTGGCGCATGAGGTTACCAGCCTTTTCCTGGGAAGCGCGCGCCATTCCAGAGCACGAAAAGAGGTTTGGCGCCATTATGGTCGCAATAGCTTGAGTCGACATTTGGTTCGACGTACGATGGGCATTCACCTCCAGCATATGCTCGAGAAGCCACTGGAAGACCGCGTTCTCTCGCGGACCCAGCTTTTGTAGTGTTTGTGTGATTTGAGCATCCACAATATCAATATTCACTGGTGTGACGAGACGTAGGCCGTCGTCGTCTTCATCAAAACGCGTCGAGGTGCCAGTATTCTCCAGTTTGGTGACGGCTGCAAGATCCTGTACGTCCAGTGCATCTAGCAGAAGAGCAGGTAATTCGCGCAGCCAAATCTTGAGAAGACTCCCGTACACGTGTGGGTCTGCTATCTGAGCTGGTTCAAAAGACCCACGATTAATTGCAGCCTTTGCGCGCTGTACATCTTCCTGAACTGGCGAAACCCGGTAGATGTACTTGCATCGTAGCCCACCATGTCGAACAAGCTCACGGCGCAACATTCGCAGGAGTGCGGGCACTTGGTCTTCTAAGTTTGCACCTTGTGGCGATGAAGATCGGCATCGCATGTGTGACAGAGCGATTCCAAACTGCTGGTGCAATGCTGCCCATTCAGCTGACATCGGAGCACCCTCGTATTGAGCCTGAATGGAATTGTACTTAACACACACGTCGTGCGAAGCTCGAAAGGGATCTCCAACGAAAATCTTACCGCTAGAGCTGGTGCTGTCGCGGAAGGAAGCGTTTACGGATGGACTGGCAGACGGAAGTGCAGATTCAACGGACCTCCAGTTAAAACTTTGTCGTGTTGCACTTCGACTTGGCGTATTTGCTGCGTATTGATCATTGTATGCGCGCATTGCAGCAGCAAGACTTGGCGACGTAGTCGATGTTGAGAGCGATGACAGCAAGCGATTCACACGGGCATTTGTGACAGTATCAATACTCGCAAGAGGATCATCCTGCGAGGACGACACCGACAGCCACGATGATTGAACTGATGGTGAAGGGGGTGGAGACAATGATGTTTTGGGGCGAAGACCTATCGTTGGTGGGGTCGATCTCGGAGGCTTCTTCCCATCGCGTGCGAACGAGAGTGAATTTAACACTCCGCTGGAAGTCGTAGACGCATCATTCGTCTTGAAAAAGCGAATCGACGAATCGCGGCTTGATATTACTGGAGACTTTGCTGAGGAGGGTAGCAGTTTGAACTCCGTCGCTGGCTGTCGAAAACTTGCAGTATTCGAGGCAATCTGCATCTGCGGGATCGTAGCTTGTACTACCGGTAGCACTTCCCGATCAAACATTTGCACCTTGCTGTCCACCTGACTGAGAACTGAAAGATTCTCATCTGCCGACAAGTTTAATAGATCACCAGCAGATTCACTTAGATTTGGGGTTGGTGCATCAGCGCTGGGGGTGTTGATGGGGTATCTGACACTGATGATTGTGCCGTAGACTCCTTAAATTCAAATGTTTCACCCAAAAGCCCGGTCGAGGCTACTACTTCGTCTTCAGCATCGCTATGGGAGGATACCGAAGCTTCACTCAACGCATTGTCATCATCGCCAATTTCTTCACCAATTTCATCTTCAAGCTCTTGCTCAATCGAAGGAGTTGCTACTGCAGCCACCGATACGGCGTTAGCTTTTTCCGAAATAGAGTCCACAGCGTTTGCAGCTGGCGAAACTTCGACTCCAGTTTTGTTGTGAACAACTTTTACTGCATGACACTCGCCTTGATCTTCCGTTGCACCACTAGAAAATACCCGTTCAATGTGCGCGTCGCGTCGGATAAACTCATGTTGCATGCATTCGAGTGCTGTTGGGCGCTCCGCCGGGTCCTTGCGTAGACAAAAACGTAAGAAACCTAGGAAGGCGGCTGACCATTTCTCCGGGTGTGCCATTTGCGGGGTGGGTTGCGTGGAATTTGAATGAGAACTCTCATGGGGTGTTCATCAAAGAGCGGAGGTTTCTGATCGGCCAACTCGATGGCTGTGATCCCCAGCGACCAAATGTCAGCTTTGAAGTCGTAGTCGCTATCCTGAATGAGCTCGGGGCTCATCCAGTACGGAGTGCCAACAAACGAACCCCGACGAGACAGCGTGTCTCGAAGCTGAGCTGACACGCCAAAGTCTGCAATTTTGACTTGTCCAGCATCCGTAAGCAAGATGTTGCCACCTTTGACGTCGCGGTGGATCTTGCGACGAGAATGGAGGTATGCAAGACCTCGAAGTGCTCCTCGCATAATGACCGAGATCTCCCGTTCGCTCAACGGGCGAACTCGACGAACATCCCCCACAGACCCACCTGCACAATGTTCCATCGCTACCCAGAGTGCGCCGTCCTTGTAGTAAGCACCATGAAATGCCACGACATTCGGATGGTCGCACTCGCGCAAGAATTGAATTTCTCGCCGCACGCTTTCAATGTCCTCGCCCCGTTCACCAGCTTCGAGAGCGACGGGGATCACTTTTAACGCCGCGAGTCGGGTACGGTCCTTCTTGTAGCATGCTCGAAACACGCGACCGAAAGCTCCGGCACCTTCCTTCCGCTGGAGTTCGAAAACCTCTTCGGGGTCAACTTCTTCCAGCCCCAACGTCTTCAACACCGGCAGCTCTGCACTCGTGACGGCATACGACGCACGACGAGGTTTCGACATGAAGAGAAAGCGGGGACGAGTCGCTTGAAGCTTGGGCTCAATCGGATCGAACCGTTAGTGCAGAGCGTCCTTTGCAAATTATTTCGGTTTGGCAGTTGGGGGCTTACATGTTAGCAGAGCCACGTCAACAACTTGTGGGACGAGATCACTTGTGGCTTCTCGAAGCTAGTACGAACGTTCAAGATGCTCGTGAGCCTTTCGCAGAGTGACGAAAGCTTGGACTTGGTGGTAGGGCATTTCTGAATTCGACACCAAGAAGTAAAAGCTACGAAGAGAAGAATCGCTTCAAGTACTACAATGTCCGAATCGGTGACGGGGCAGAGTGTGGGCATCGACCTGGGCACGACGTACTCGTGCGTTGGTGTGTGGCAGAATGACCGCGTGGAAATCATTGCCAACGACCAGGGTAACCGCACGACACCGTCGTACGTGGCGTTCACGGACTCGGAGCGCCTTATCGGCGATGCGGCCAAAAACCAAGTTGCCATGAACGCGCACAACACGGTGTTTGATGTCAAGCGTTTGATCGGGCGCAAGTTCACGGATCCGGAAGTGCAGTCGGACATCAAGCACTGGCCGTTTAAAGTGGCTCGAGGTCCTGAGAACAAGCCGGAAGTGGTGGTGCAGTTCAAAGGCGAGAAGAAGACTTTCCAGCCCGAGGAGATCTCGTCCATGGTGCTGGTCAAGATGCGTGAGATCGCGGAGGCTTACATTGGTAAGCAGGTGAAGAACGCAGTGGTGACGGTGCCAGCCTACTTCAACGACTCGCAGCGACAGGCGACCAAAGATGCCGGCGTCATTGCTGGTTTGAATGTGCTGCGTATCATC
Organism: Phytophthora hibernalis; assembly: GCA_012656075.1. Classification (NCBI taxonomy): domain Eukaryota; phylum Oomycota; class Peronosporomycetes; order Peronosporales; family Peronosporaceae; genus Phytophthora; species Phytophthora hibernalis. The sequence goes on along the minus strand of JAAKBF010000189.1, from coordinate 103,974 downwards.
AACGAGCCGACTGCCGCTGCAATTGCGTACGGACTGGACAAGAAGGGTGGAGAGCACAACGTGTTGATCTTCGACCTTGGTGGAGGAACGTTTGACGTATCTCTTCTCACGATTGAAGACGGCATTTTCGAGGTGAAGGCGACGGCAGGCGACACACACTTGGGTGGCGAGGACTTCGACAACCGCCTTGTCGAGTTCTTCGTGCAAGAATTCAAGCGCAAGCATCGCAGGGATATGACGGCAAACTCGCGCTATGCGTCGTCTCCGTACGGCATGCGAGCGTGCGAAGCGTACACTGTCGACCTCTGCGCAGGCGTACATTGAGATCGATTCGTTGCTGGATGGTGTCGATTTCAACTCGACCATTACGCGCGCGGTTCGAGGATCTGTGTGGTGAATTCTTTCGCAAGACGATGGCCCCGGTGGCGCAGGTTCTAAAAGACTCGAAGCTGTCGAAGAGACAAGTGAACGAGGTGGTGCTGGTCGGTGGCTCGACTCGTATCCCGAAGGTGCAGCAGTTGTTGATCGACTTTTTCAACGGCAAGGAGCTGTTCAAGTCGATCAACCCGGACGAAGCTGTCGCCTACGGTGCTACAGTGCAGGCGGCCATCCTGAGTGGACATGACTCGTCGTCTAAGTTGCAGGATCTGCTGCTTCTAGATGTGGCGCCGCTGTCTCTTGGCTTGGAGACGGCAGGCGGAGTCATGACCAAGCTTATTCCGCGCAACACGACGGTTCCAGCCAAGAAGACGCAGACATTCTCGACCTACGCGGACAACCAGTCTGGTGTGCTGATCCAAGTGTTCGAGGGTGAGCGCTCGATGACACGCGACAATCATCTTCTGGGCAAGTTTAACTTGGACGGCATCCCGCCCATGCCCCGCGGCGTCCCCCAAATTGACGTCACGTTCGACATAGATGTCAATGGCATTTTGAACGTGTCGGCCGTGGAGAAGTCGACGGGTAAGGAGGACAAGATCACGATCACGAACGACAAGGGTCGTCTGTCCCAGGCCGACATTGACCGCATGGTTGACGACGCCGAGAAGTATAAGGACCAAGATGAACGCAACAAGCTGCGCATTGAGTCGAAGAACGCGCTGGAGAACTACGCATTCTCGCTGCGCAGCTCGGTGCGGGACGAGAAGTTGGCGGCCAAATTGAGTGATGAGGACAAAAAGACCATTGAGGACAAGGTGGCGGAGATTCTGCGCTGGTTGGACGCCAATCAGGCGGCTGAAAAGGAGGAGTTCGATGCCAAGCAGCAGGAGTTGGAGGGTGTGGCCAACCCGCTGTTGCAGAAGATTTACGCTGGGGCGGCTGGAGCTGCCTATGGAATGGGTGGTGCTGGTGCTGGCCCTGGCGCTGGAAGTGGCGCTGGAGGTGCGGGAGGCGACGATGGTCCGAAGATCGAGGAAGTGGACTAAGTGGATGTCGACAATGCGGTGCGATTGAAGGAAGAAGAATGAAGATGCCGCATGCGCTGCTATTGCTTTGAAGTTTACGATGCCGATCCGAATTATAATAACGCTTAGTTCGACTTTTTTGCTTTGATCTGCGTGGTCCCTGCAGGATAAGCTCCAGCGTTTGTTCTGCATGTGCATCGAATTGTACCGCTTCGCCACACCGTGATATCCTGGGTGAGGACGGCCCCGGTCGAACGAGAGACCGTATGCGCACTCATGTGCGCGTACATGTAACAGGCATTCTGGCGTTGGTGCGAGTCGAGATCAAGACGGTGGGAGCACAAGTCCTCGTTACATGTAGCATACTCCATTCCATTGTCTGGTCGACCACTTCAACCTGCGATGCGACTACGTTTTCCCATTTGTAGCGACTGACCGTCAGCTGCAGTAGCATTGCAACCAAGTGACCGAACATGTACATGTACGTGTAGAGTGAAACTTCAAGTACATGTATTAATACAATGCAACGTCAGAGCAGCCACAGTCGTCATCGCCATTTTGTGCCGGTCTCCCGTCCGTTTCAAAAGGCGCGGTACTGTACATGTATCTGATACGTATTGGGCCAAAACATCAGCGCTTTTGTATGGCCGATCCTTCGGACGCGCAGAGCCGTGCGAAAACGCGCCCACGTCCAACCACTAAAAACCTGAGCCTAACCAGATCACAACAAACCAACGACCGCCACTACGATCGTACGGCGCCCTCCGGACCATTAGCCGACCGAGTCCCGTATTGCACCCGACCGCATCATAATGGACGAGGAGGTGCCGCGCTCACTGGAGCAGGAAGCCATCGCGCTCGTGAACCTCAGCAACCCCAAGCAATTCGCCTCTCAACAACAGGAGGACGTGGCCATCAAAGTGGAGGACCCGACCACCGACGCAGACCTGCTGGACGGCAGCATCTCCATGAAGTCGCTGCTCGTGACGCTCAAGAAGCGCAAACTGCAGCATACAGAAGTCCACGTCAAGGACGAGCCGCAGGAGGGATCAGATGCCGGATCAGAGACGGACAGCGCCAAGCTCCCGAGCTTCCGCGCCGTCTTCCAGCCGCAGCCACAGGCCAATGACGCCGAGCCCGTGCCGCCCGAGCTCAAGTGCAAGTACCGCACAGGCAAGTGCCACAACGCGCGCGCTCAAGTCATGCGGAGACTACCACAACCTGTGCAACTACCACCGCCTGCGCGCCAACGCCAACCAGCGCAAACTCGACCGCAAGAAGAAGGAGCAGCGCTTGCAGCAGCAGCTCACGGCCCCCGGCGCGCTCACACAGCCGATCCCCGCTTCGTCGCATGCCGCGGCGGCGGCGCTGGCCTCGCTTGTGGCTGCGCAGCCTCAGCACCACTTCGACCTGCTACAGCAAAGACCGTTCTTCGCTGCGGGCGTGACTGTGTCGGACGTCACAGCTATCAACAAGAGCAATAGGAATAGAAGCACCAACTGTGTGCGCCCCAAGCAGGAAGACGCCTGCAGTTATTAGACTTACCATGGACCAGCAGAAGCGGCATTTTGCGAGCCACGCGCCACCTGCAACCATAGACAACATAAACGAGAGAAACATGGCACCAAACCACTCAGCCACGATGGCACCCCAAGGCAGCGTGCATGCTACAGTACATAGTTATTGGAGTGTTGTCGTCTTGTATAGCGTGAGGTGTGCAGACGTAGCAGCAGCAGCGTGAGGGCGTTAGCTGAGTTAGCTTACCATGACACGTGCTTCATATTGAAGTCTGGCGAATAAGGCGGTGCCTCGTTATGTGTACACGACCAAGAAGACCATGACAACGAGTACTGCCACCAAGACGAGAATAAGTCCTAACTGGCACTTGTCTGGAGCACAAGCAAAAATACACAACAGTTCAGTTTAGTACTTCGAAGTACTTCGCTGCGGAAGGAGATTGGCTACGCCTTCACCTTTCGTCTTGAGAAGTTTGCTCAAGCGACCCATGACAAAGTTCATTCGCTCCTGTGCCTCCTCCACGTCGTCGTTCAAGTCGTCTAACATTCTGAGATCAAAATCAACGCGAGGTCAGAAACTCTTCTGATAAATCGAGACGAAAGACACGCCGCTTACTTGTTCTGGTGGTTGACCTCGTTCGAAATCTCCACTGTGACGCCATGCAACCGCGTGATGTCAGTCTCGAGGCCTGCCAAACTTTGATCCTGCTCCTGCATAATTTGCTATATGAATCCACAAGACAAAACCTGCGTGTTAATTGCATGTCCACTCCTTCATCCGCACCAAAGCTCGCACCTGCTGCCGCTGCGTTTCATCGACCAAAAAGCGCTCATTCCTCTCCTGTCCAGGAATTGACGATCCGAACGACGACGACGATTTCGCTTGCATCAACTTCAATCCACCACCGCCAGAAAAATCAGCTCTATCCAAAAGAAAAAAATATCAATGACTGCTCTCACCTTGCGCTCCTCCTTCCGGATCCGAGCCTTGACCGCATCGGTGGAAATCTCAGCCGTCACAGCTTGCAGCTCCTACAAAATACACAAATACACTAACCATTAAAATACATCTTCTACCAATCCGCAAATATTTAACGCCACCTCTTTCGTCGTGGCAACGAATGCCTTCCGACTTGCAATCTCCGCCTGTGCAGCCCTTTCTCGTCAGAACTTGTGCACTCACTCTACCACTCTCCAATACCCTCCCATACCGCGTCAATGTGCTCGAACTTGGCTCGGTTGGCCTCCACCATGACGATGGTCTCCTCCAGGAACTTGACCGACTTGTCCGCAGTCGCCACTGCGTTTCGATCACTACATCATAACAAAAATGTCAACCCTTTTTCACTTAATAAAACTGTTGCAATCAGTAGAAGACGCACGGCGTGTGAGTGCCGGCAGTTCCTTGGCGGCGGGGCGTCTCTGGCCTCCAGCACGACGCGCCACTTGGCGTGTGTCTGGTTCACAGCCGACACTTTGCTCTCCAGTTCACTGTACGGACGTTCGAAAACGTCAGTCAAAGGTTCGGAGATCGAGGTAGAGTTCTACGCACTCCTTGAACACGTAGAACGGGTCGCCGCTGGCCGCCGCCATCGAATGCTCCTTCTTCATCATTGTCGACTTTATCGGATCTGCCTACTTTATGATGAGCGCCGCTTGACGCTAAGTACGGAAAAATCAGCTGAAAATGAACATGTGGATTTTCTACCAGATTCCCAATCAGCAATTCGCGCTTGTGTGGATTCGTGCGAGAGCTTCGGTTGTATGGTGTTGGGGGTGGACTGCCGAAGTGAAGTCTACACGCACATCACGACTCAATTTGTTTTTGTTCACTTAGCAATAAAGGAACTCAATCGCAGGCTCGTGTTACTATCAGGGATTGATAGTAGCTATTACTGAAACTAATACTCTGATAATAACTAATATCCGACTAATACTCCACTAATAGCGTGACTATTACTTTGCCAAAAGGCTCAGGTTCATACTAATTGTCGGATATTAGTTCCGATACGACCGATTGACATGGCACGACGCCGTCATGGCAGCGCAAACCTATTCGTCGCTGTGTCGAGGTGGCACGATCCAATATTAATATCTGAGTAATATCGATATTAGTTTTCTGATTACGGGAAGAAATTTGAGGTACCACGATAGAGACTCTATCGTGGGGGTGACTGCCGAACAGGGCGACGAGGTCGACGTTCGTTAGAGGAAATCGTCGCACTCAAGAGCGGTTCGTCGCGCATGGTTGCTCGGTGTGCTTCGCGGACCGCGACTGCGGTCCGCGCGCCTTGACAGTCTATCACTGAAAGCAACTCGTCTCCTCGTTCACTTCGGAATATTCCAGTATCCCAAGAACCCCTCCTCCAAAACATCGACGACGCTATAAAGTGTGCAAGTCTCGACTGTTCATGCCCCGAGCTAACCGCAACCGACCCCTGTGTTGTTTGCGGCCGCGGAGTTCATCGCCTGTGCAGTAATCATCTGAACGACTCAGCAGCACTGTCCGACCGAATTTGCCGCGCGAACTGTGTGTACCAGTGGAACATGGCGACATTGTCACCATCGGTGGCGGCGGAGAGCGAAACTGAGTTCCGCGAGCTAATTGGTTCCTCAAGCCAGGCCTCGCAACTGTCGGGATCGCAGGAATCTCGATTTCAACTTGGGCAACTGCTCGGACATGGAAACCCTACTCGAGCAGTGTCATCGGTGGTTGATTTAGCGGCAGCTACAGCGGAATCTTCTTCGTCTTCAGGATGCTCGTCAGTCGCACCTGAGGCTGATGATTATGGAATCCCGCTTGAAGTGTTCCATTTCCACCAAGAGAATTGCCGCCATGGTGTGTGGGACGTCGAACATCGCCTGGAGGTACCGTACACGAAGACGAGCGGTCACGACGCGAAGCCATTTACGCGCGTATGCCTCTTATGTGCCCAGCAGCTAACGTGCATAACATACGCGGCCCCAAACGCGTGAGAAGGCGCTCTGTACCGCTGGAACAACACTTCGAATGCAGGCTCGCACATGCAGTCAATGCATAAGGACCACGCGCTTGGCAAAGCCGAGGCGGGAATGAAGCTGATTCCGGCCAGTCAACATCTTAACGAAGCTATGGACCGTGCGAATGATCGGGAAGCTAAGCGAGCTATCCCGATGTCGACTAGCAATCGAGCACCAAAGCGACGTGGAGCTCTCCTGAAAGTGTGGGCGCCGACGCAACGCGAAATTGGCATCTATATCGCGCACTGGTTGATTAGTGCTGGCTTGTCCTACAACGTCTTTGCTTCTGAGATTTTTAAGCATCTGGTACAGCGTTTGACCGGTGATCCTAACGCTACGATCCTCGCCGCATCGACATTTCGGGACCTACTGGATGCTGTCTTCACCAAGTTTTGCAGGATGACAGGGGCCTTGTTGACGCGGGAGTTCGCTGCTGCGCACGGCCCCTTCATGAATCTCCAACACGACGGATGGACCACGGGGAACGGGAAGGTCGGTGTCTTGGGGACGTCAGCCTCGTTCATCGACATTTTGTGGCGTCATCGTGAGATTGCACTACTTTTCATGGTTGGGAACTCATCGCACCTGTCTGAAGACGTGAAGAAGATGATATGCAGCCGCGTGAGCGTTCTGTATGAATTAGACGTCAAGGCCATGAGTCAAGTCACGGTGGCAGATACCGCATCGATTGCTAGGAAAGTCCCCTACCTCTTCGAAGCCTCTGTCCCTACTAACTGCACGATGCACGTCCTGAACTTGTACCTACAGTATACAATGGGTATGAGAGAAAATAAAGAGACTGTCGAAGTGTACGACCCGAACACGAACTCACGATTGCGTGAACAGCGTGTTTGCACAGTTGGTGGTAAGTTCAAGGAAGGGCGAGGCTTGATTATGCGAGTTCGTGCGCTAAACAACTATTTTTGACGCAGCAGCGTTGTAAGCGTTTGGAGGACGTCCAAGAGTTCTACTGTCTACCGAAGATACTGTCTACCGAAGATGGGAACTACGGTTGACTGTGACACGCGTGCAGCGTTCACTGTCAAGCTTTGTCAGCGAACAATTTTGAACTACTTGGATCTCTGTGGATACTTCGAGAACAAAGAGAAAGGTGACGATTCGACGGTGTTTGACTACCTAGCGATGCCCGACTGGCGTTTAATGGACGAAATGGAGGCTATCGTGGGATCCATCGCACACCTTGCCTAGATTGAAGTACAGCGCGGCAATCTGGTAGCTTCCGAGCTTATTGTACTGTTGAAGTACGCGACGGACCGTCTGCACAGCAACAGCTTCTTTGTGTAAGATCCCCATGCGCCTAGAACTATGACGACCATAGTGGAGACGTTTCCGCACTATACTCTTCTCGGAGACAAACTGAGCGCTCTCGGTCACACTTGCTTGGCGCGCATGAAGGGTCAAATTGAGAGGCGACTTGGAAACGCCACTGCCGAAACGGTTGTTATCCTTCTACTGGATCCCAGGACCAAGTTTTCCGTCGAATCGTTGATCCAGTCAAGTCTAGTTGACGACAAGGGCGACGAAGGAGAGGCAGCTCAACAGACCGCTGCGATCATTGCAGCGGGCAACAAGCTACTGGTTAACGCGCATCGCGAGATGTTTTGTTCGCTTAATGCACGTCCTGGCAGCAGCACTGTTGATGATGCAACCATGGTGGTTCCGAACTTTGACCTCGTTCCGTCGGCGGACGACGAGAACATAATTTGTGGTTCTCCAATTCCTGTCACGGCACCCGACGCGCCTCCATCATCACTACATCAACAAGCTGACAAGGTCTTGGAAACGTGGCACCAGTACACCGTAGACTGGGTCTCGACTGCAGTACTGCTTGTGCCGGGAAAGGCCAAAACGAACGACGACTTCACCTCGCTGCTTCTGGTTCGACTTAATGGCGTAGTGTGTTGGAGGGTCGAAGGGTTTGCGAGCACATAGACATTCTGCGATGTTTTCGCGATGTCGGCAGCATCCTCTTCCCTTCTGTTGCAGTGTTGGCTCGTGTTTGGTTGGGGAGGTCCCCGTCCAACGCGTTTCAGGAGCGTGTTATCTCGACTGGTGGCATCGTGATGAGTAACCTGCGGACCAGGACGGCCAATCACCGCGCAGAGATGCAAATACTGCTGAGGCACAACTGGAAAGAGTTCCGGCGCATGGAGTCCGACAGCAACGCGTCATTACCGTTTAGCTGGTCGTCTTTTGGTGGTCGACATATTTTGGTGGTCGGCAATAGTAATACTCTACTAATATTAAAAGCGGTATTATAATGATAAAGGCGTTTGACTTGGAGTTTCTAAAAGAGTACTAGTTTGACTGTGGCAACAGAGTATTAATAAATTAGTTTGTCAGAAAATCAAACTACTATCAATCCCTGGTTAATATACCGAAAAAGTGAGAATTTGTGATAAAACGATCAATAGATGGGGAAGTTATACTGCAGCTTGTTACCCACTGTGACAGCACAGTATAGGGCCCGCATGAGGGTGACGGCAACAGAGCTCGCCGCAATGGACGCCATGATCAGTTGATAGTAGATAAGTTCAGTTATATTGCAGGTTGTTACGCACTGTTATATGGCATGCGTGGGGATGAGTAGCTTCTATGACAACAGTGATCATACGCATGGCCAGCAGCGCCATAAGATGGGTCGGGAAAACTATCGGCTAGGTAACGTTCAACACAATCTGTAATGGGTAGACAAGCATTTACCAATAATGGAGTGACATGGCGATCCGCCCCGGATACACCCATCTCAACCAACGATATCGGTCTTTATCACCAGTTCCCCATCTGTCCCGCCCGGCAGTGTCGGTCGCGCATACGTTCCCCGAACGGTGGGTCGAGCAGAAGACATCATTGGGTCTGACGGTACAAACGAAATGACCACTTTCTGGTTTAAAATTTTCCTGACTGACATGTTTTGACGAACAAACAATTGAGTCTATTTCTATCAGCTGAAGTAGTACTTTTGCACCCAAATTTGCTACTGGTAAAAAAGCACTACCAGTCCGGCTCTAGTATTTGCGAGTTTTTGACATGATGCAGCAGCTTCAGAACTACCGTCTTAGCAAAAACACGTAAAAACACGTATCCACCAAGAATGAATGTTCAACACACAAAACAAACCTTCAACACTCAACATTTACACCCGCGCTAAAGAGAATGATACTATGAAGCGGCTTCGGTCTGCCGACGACGATGAAGAAGCTCTGCTTCTGTTGATAGTGTGTCCAGCGTCTCTACCCTACCGAGAACGGATCCACATCCCCGATTTTCGATTGGATATTCAGGGGATGTCTTATGAAGAAACTCTCAATGAAAGTGACCGTGGCTGCGTTGAATTGTGCCGTCGAAAGTCCAGCACCCGGTTTAGTTGTATCCATTGACGACCCATTGGTCAATGCAACCGAGCGTTCACCAGCAACGTGCTCAGTGTATTCCTCCTCGGCTCTTGATTTCTTGAGAAACTCACAGATGGTCGCCTTCAATTCTTTGATGAGAAGAAAAAAACGCTTCTTTATGGTCCTCATGTTCAACCCCGCTCCCAAATGGTCGTTGATGTTGTTTGTCACGTCCTGGTAGCGGGTCGTCACTGAGTCATGCTTGGCAGTGTACGGCTGAACATTCAGGATATCTCTGAGTAGAGCTAAGTCATCAGGTGGTGGGCGGGCCGAGACACTGAAGCAGATTCGACGGCGGCTCAAGCTGAAGCGCGGGTACCAGACGCACGAAATCCTCCATGTGATTGGTTTTCTCGTGGCACGGATGTTATGCCCGCAGAAGCACCGCTTCGTCGACCACTGGTCCATGGTCGGGTACGTAGCAGTCCCTGCTGGCAACTTTGGGCGCTTCATTGGCTGCAACTGGTGCCAGGACATTCTTCGTGACCTACACTTCGTCGACAACGAGTCTGAGCGCTCCCGCTACAAGATGAGGAAGCTCCGCCCAGTCGTCGACAGGCTGAAGCAACGTTTTCTTGCCGGGTGGTCGCTGCCGTCGGTGTTCTCTTTTGACGAGGTTGTCCTTCTGTCAACTTCGAAGCGGAACACAACACGCATGTTTATGCCGGAAAAGCCTCATAGATACGGGTCCACAGTAGTTCGGAATATGAAGATCGTACTTTGCTCGAACGCGCCGCACCAGTGGCATGCAGTTGTCATCAACCGTTTCTAGTCGTCGCTGCTTTTTCTCGAGCTACTTGGCATGGGTGTGTGTGATTGACACCATCATGACCAACCGGCTCGGGTACGACGACAACGTGTAGGATAGCAGCAAGACCCAGCCAGAAAGCATAGGCCGTGGCACGTTCATGTTCTCCCGCTCTGTCGCCTTCCCCAACATGCACAGGTGAGACCGGAAGCCGGCGCATTACCTGTGCACGGGATCGATGATATTGGAGTCACGCGTAGGGAGGAAGGTCAAGCGAATCGGACATGTTACTGTTCCGTGACCAGGTCCGGTGACGGACTACCAGCGCCTACAGCGGCATTCCCTCCAAACGTCGACTAAGTTCAATAAATACGAAAAGAGCTTATTCCTCGGGTTTATGGACATGGCGCTAGTAAACGCGTACCTCTCACAACAAGAGGCCACGAGGATGGCGGGGAAGCCGCCTATTAAACGTGGGAAGAAGTTCTGCGTTCTGCAGAACCAACTTCTACAACTGAAGCCGCAAGAATTTGCTGGAGTGGTTGCAACGCCGCCGATCAGAAGCCAGAAGCGCGAGCGAGAGCCCATTCGCCACACCCACGCGCCCGAGCAGTCCAAAGGCTGGATGACCGTGACTGGCGTACAGAAGCGCAGGCAGCGCTCATACAAAGTCTGCGCGCTGCTGCGGACGGACAGGACGGTAAGTCTTTTGCCACGACCTTCTTCTGCGAGCGATGCTCTCTGGACGATGCCAAGTTCTGGATGTACAACAAAATATGCCGTGAGTACAAAAGCGTGGCAAAAACGAGCTTCGAGATATGGCAAGACGACTTCGAGTTGATTCCACCCACTTTGGGGAAGAGAGTTGTGCTGCGACACCCAGGGAAGAAAGCAGGAAAGCACAAGAAGACGCGTCGAGAACTGCATCTTCGCGATGGTAATGAGGGTGATGATGAGGCGGACGAGAACGCAATTGAAAGTGAAATCGTTTGATTTCTACCTGCGTGTCACGTGATGAGTACTCGCTTCTGTCAGATAGACAATACACGATTTCTTGAACTAACGTCCTTTTTCTCTTAGTTTTTCCTACTGACTGGCTTCACCGGGGAACGTTTTTACCGGCTCTGTGCCCGATGGTGGTAATATACGACATGCACAACGCCACGGTGGATGGGAAGGTGTATAAGTGACGACGTTACTAAACAAACTTGTTGAAACCTTTTGCACCATCTTCTTTGTCACAACTCTCCCACATAAAAATCAAATGACACAGCGATGTCGTTGATACGACATTCATTAGACCGTTCTGAGCACCGATTTCCGGGAACCAAGGGGTTAAGCGTAGTTTTGGATGGCGGCATGCTGCCCTAGACGCCACTTGACATGGTAGAACTTAGTAAACTCGGCTAGAAGTACCTCGAACGAAGCTGAGGGCAGGAGACAGCGGACATGAAGTTGCCTGGGTGTCATCCTTCGTAGAGTCGCTGCCAAGCCAACTCGGCAGGATCCTGTAGACTTGATATGGTGAGGTAATTTAGTTCCTTGATGGTGCTTCTGAGAAGAAGAAGCATAATGAGCATCTAGCGGCGATGACATTGAGCAGTGCTTTTGCCGCGGCCACCGCCTGAACGTCGATCCGCTCAACAAGATGCGCCAGAGCCAACACTTTGCTCAAGCTACCGGTATACTTGAAGTATTTGTGTGATGTACGCGTTGCTTTCATTTTGGCCCACTCTCAAATTCAGACACAAATGGATGGCTAGGTGATCGCAATATTGCTCTCAATTTGCTACAGAATCGAGTTTTGCGTCATTTTCTGAAGGCCCCCAGTATCAGTCCTCGCACAGTTCCGGACCACGCACAGTTCCGGGCCACTCCGATTCCATACAAGTTCTATTTAAAGCTCGTTTTCATTCAATCCATCGTTGAGGATTCTTTTCATTGAAACTTTTGTTCCTTTCAGATAAAATCGCCAATATGACTTCAAAAGGTAGGTCCTAAGAAGGGAGGGATAGGGTTATACCTAAGATTTGCTCTCGAGCTATACCGAATTACGAGACCAGTCTTCGTCCCTACGAAAGAGTTCTGATTTTTCCCACAGGCCACCTTTTTAACGATAAACGTCCGAATGGGCACATTTCGGCGGCCATTTTACCCTACGTATGAGTGAAACCTTCTGAGCACTACCTTGCTAGCGTAAACGTTCTTTTTCTTATCTGCATTTTTAACCACTGTGCAAGCACACGGAACCGAATCGAACTAGGCAACAGTTAGCGAGCGAATTTAAAGACTGTCGCAGTGACTGCATCAATACCAGGCTAGCATTTCCAGATCAAGGTCGGTTCACAATACTCTGCCTCAGGTTTGCTTATCTAGAAATTACTATCCTCTGGCCTAAGGTTTAGAAGGGCCTACGAAGGACTTGTGCTCCTACGTAGGATCCTAAAACGGAGGGCGTTTTGGCAGAAAGACACAATATCATTAGACATCCACTGACGAGACGAATCAAATGGTATCATTTACACTCGATGCACACTTGATTTGGCGGGCATCGCCCAGATCGACCAGTCAGTGGGGTTGCCAGGGGGCCAAATTGGTGCGAACATGATACAAAGTACGCAACAATGACCCCAATAGCACACATATCACACCAAAACTTACTCATTCGGGGCAGTAACCACCTGAATGAAACGCTGAATAGCGTAGCAATTCAGGGCAAAATCGTAAGCATTTGGAAGCTCGGGACTGTAAAGGAGAACAAGGCTGCAAATGATGAAAAATGCGTTAAACACCTGTTTAACTTTAAGTTTGTATGGGCGACTGTTGGCGCTGCCGGTGGTCCGGAACCGTGCGCAAAAATAGTTGCTCCATTTTTCATGTTATAGTGCTACCGCAGCGGCACCAACAAATACATAATAATATATGGAGCAAGCTAACGCTTCTCGTTCTTTTGGTGTGCCCTGCAGTGCATGACGCCACTTTTTCATGAAATAATAGGCATCTCAAAAAGTGGTCTGGAACTGTGCGCGCATGGATAGCTTTTTGTGCAGTTTGCCATCGCTGTATTCGAAGGTGGTTCGATCTGTACCCCAAGACGTGACGTGCAACGTGGACCTTGGCGCCAAGCCCTCATGTATTTAAATTACCTTCTTGAAATATTTTGCATAGCTGACGTTTTGAGTTTTTGATGTTGTGCCAGTTCTGATCCAGCCATGGAAGAGCTCGCGGAGAAGCTTTTGACGAACTACAGTGCGAAAGAGGAAGCGGAAGGTGCTGCTTTTGCTGCGTTGATGTGGAAATGGTCTGAAATGTTTATGGGTATTGGTCTTTTACAGAGCTGGTATTTTACTCGAAGCTGGGCATCAAGCGCAAACAGCCCCATACTCCGCATGTGGTCCACCAGGGTACAGACAACGACCGGCAAATCCCCCGACAATAAAATACGCCTGAAGAGAGTGGCACATTTCGCTTTGTACTGGGAACATTAATCAACGATTTAAGCCAATCCTATTTTTACTAAATTAAATGAATAGCTGCTACAATGCTGGCCTACAGGTTTCAAATCATGCCGGGTTTTGTCGATACCGGTATGTACTCGATTTGAACGCAATTTGTCTTAAACGGCGCTCCCGGTCCTTGCGGTTTTAACCGTATGTTGATTGCTTAGTCGCGGTTTTGCTTTAACGTCACAACGCCCAAAATGATTAGAATCAAAGATTCCGTAGCCGTCACAATTCACCATAATGAAGTCCTATATAATTAGAATGCATCGCTTTTGATACCGACAAAGGAGCAACATTCCTGTAATGGAGATAAATTTGCCGCGTTTTTGGACTTTGTGGGTTGGATTATGTACATTACTGTTTTTCTTGGGATTGTTATGCACAAAATTGATCGCCCAGATTGAAATTTTATCCAATCACAACCTCCTAATTAAATATGGCGTGTTTTGCTGTCGTTTTCAAATCTCATCCTTAACTATGGTGGATGCCGTTCATAAGGTGGCGCATTTGCCGGTCGTTGTCTGTACCTCAAAGAGCGGGGCCCGTCGCGCGGGAATACGAACCGATGTGAACTTTATCCACAGCTCGGGTTTGTTTCTTGTTCTCTGGATATTTAAATCCAGAGTTTTAGAGCGAATCCAGAACCGTCCAGGATCATGTAAAAACACTTAAACGGATATAAATGTAACTATGAAAAAACTTATCCTCTTACAATTATCAACATTAAACGTCGCATAATTGAATAAACTGCCATATTGTATCGGCTAATACATGAATGTTGACCCAGTCGGGCTCAAGCGACATTCAAGCCACCTTACACGAATTTTGACTCAGCCAGCTTAGAACAACATTCAAGAAACCTTCGCTAGGTGCGAGGTCTTGCTGCTCTACGCCAGCAGGCACGCCACCTCGTCCATCACGGGGATGCAGGACGCTTGCGTCTGCCACGATATGCAGGCTGTGAACACCAAGATCACGGGCCACGATTCGATTACGTCCTGCTCTTCACGGACCAAAGACAGCAGCAGCGCAGTCGTCATGTTGATACAGGCGCTGATCTTGCAGCAGCCCCATCACGTTCAGAATTCAGACACTTATCTTGCTTAGAAGCTCATGGTTTGAAGGCTTGAACAACTTCATTGGGACGACGGACGAGCTCTATACCCGTAAAGTATACATGTATTGCTGTACTCAGCACGACAGCAACCGTATCATACACGACAGCGAATCACGCCACAGCACGCTCAGAGCTGCTGATCTCCACCTTGAACTGTCAGCGGGAAGATGATCTACACGTCCAACCCTCACCCGTTCATAAAGGCCGTGAAAATACTCAAAACACCCCTGATTGTAGACTCCGACACCCGCAATTACCCGTACATGAGAAAGGATCGCTGTCAATGGCAAAGTGTCTCACCGATTGCACAATCTTTTTGGCACACCAGAGAAGGCTCCGTCGCCCCTGACAGGACGAAGCAATCGCGCCGCCCCCGAGCGCGGGCCCTGGGTCCCGACAGGGAAAAGTGGACCCTCCTCAGCACGAAGGCAGGCGCGTCGCCCCATACGACCCCGGAAGCACGACTACATGCGCGCAGGCCCCTGACATGACGACAGGAGGCCGCGATACATCTTTAACTGCTCATAGTTATGCTGCTAGTGGTGGGTGCGCCACCCATCGACAACATGATGGCACGAGGAGACCACCTGGCAGCTCGAAGCCAGGTATTGCTCGCGGTGCTGCTGGCGAGGGCGCTCTTCGGCTGCTCGAGGCCAGGTATGCTGCTGGTGATGGCGCTCTTCGTCAGCAAGACGCCAGGATCGCTGCCCCGGCAGGAAGAGGAGACACATCGAAAGCTGGAGAGCAGGTGCAGTGCCCCTGACAGAACGACAACAGGTACACTACATGAGAACGGCAAGCGTACCGCTGGTAATGCTAGACTGACGATGGTATTGTTATAGCATCCTGTATGCGTACTCCGAGTCGTGGCTCGAGCGCAAGGACGTCTTGGACATCGCCAGAGCGTACGTGGAGCTGTGCTGTTTTTTATTTTGCTGTATGTTATCGAACAAAACAAATTTGTTGCTTTTAGATCGGTTTCTTACGTGGGCATGCTGGCCATTTTGCTCAACGACTACCCGATGATCAAGTACTTGTTGGTGGGAGGGATGGCCGTGCTGGTCTTCACACAATGATAGTGACACGAGCTACGATAGAAGAGCAGCATGAAAGGCTACAACAAGGCAATGTGTGTGCAGCATCACATACTCATTGGTCGCTGCTTTAGCGCGCTTGCTGTACTATCGGCGCCCAGTGCTGCTGCTGATGGTAAGAGAAATACCTTCACAATGAAAAAGGAAAGCGAAGGAGCTGTGATTAACCTGGAATATGCAGTTCGCTAACTCTAGTGTTTGTCTAATGCGTGCCGGTTGGATGTAGGCCTGCCAGGAAGAACTCCATTCTCTCGTCTTAATCGCTTCTGTCCACGGTAGTACAACGTCTGCCGCTCGTCACTTTCAGCAACACCTCGGAGGCGTAGAGCGTAGCCCAAGTGAATGCAGTGTGCAAAACACGCAAATTGATGTCAACTTCCCATCCGGTAAGTGGCATGTCCTTCAACTCCATACGACCGGTGTGGACCCCCACTTGCGCCGATACTAATATTTGATCCTCTGTCTTGCCGACTTCAACTTCATAGGCACGGGTGCAGAGCGATGACACAACACGAATCATACCGTCAGCAGCAGGTGGAAGAGGGTCGCCGACGAGAAATGCGATGGACGTCTTCTTGGGTACGTACTCGGACACTTTACCTGCTCGCGTCATTTCTCTGGGCCGCGTTTTAAGCTTCGTTTGTGCTGCTGGAGACTGATGAAATGGTGCTGTTTTCATTGACTCGACGGTACAGCAAGACAGCAGCAAGGTGATGAGAGCTCCCACTTTTTGGCGACGACGGTGCGTGTAGTCGCGTTTCAACACCTTGTTGAATTGCTCACATGGATTATTTGTTTTTGCATATCCAATAGATGTCCAGTAGCATTGCCAGCGCGTTGCGCGTCCAGCAAGCCATACCTTCGCAAAATATTCTGCAAAATTCGCCAGCAGCGGTTTACTTGCCCACCGCTTAATCGCCGCCTGTTTGATCTGGTCGAATTCGGCTTGCCCTCGCGCAAAATGCATATCGAAGACGTCGCGCATTGCGATGTCGCTTTGGGACGCAGGGAGATTATTCGTGTGCTGGTATACTTTAGCCACTACGTGATACCAGCACATCAAATGTGTATAGTCGTTGTCAATACCAAAGACTCTTTCGAACGCTGTGTACATGGCTGCTTCAGCGTCTGCCATTACGAAATTCACCTTGATCTGCACGCCCATTACCCTGTGATATATACGACGCAGCGCGGCGAGCATTTCACATATACAACCTCTGTGCGCTGTGAAACGATAAAGAGCGCCAGTAGGTGAAACGACCGAAGTCGGTCTGAGATGCCCACCACCACGACAGGATAGTACGACGAGTTCAGTTTGAACGTAGCGTCGACATGAAGCACAAAGGTGCTGAGGTCTCGGGCGGCAGACTGCAACAGACGCTTGGAGGTTAAACCCAGCATGAAAGGGTCGTCGTCAGTTCCTAGGCCGACATACGGCCTCCCGTCAGTTTTCTCCCTCCACGCAAACGTGAAGGCGACATGGTCGCCCTCATCCCCGGTGTAGGCAGCATCACGGACCTTGTCAACGATAAGATCGTGGTAATCGGTAAAGCCCAGATGGCGCTTCTTGTAGTTTCCGACAAAGCGCTGGACTGTAGACAGCTTTGGTAAGCTCTGTGCATCCAGGTCGAAGCGTCTCAGCATGCCGTGGCGGATACGAGAAGGGTTGAGATCTTGGGTAGCCAGCTCCCGCGAGAAGGCTTTCATGGACTCAGTCAAACGTGGGGCCCGCGGAGGGCGCACTTGCGTAACGTGGGCGCCAATTTCAGCGAGCGTCACGATCTTCAGCGTTTCACACGTCTCTAGTTTTCCTCGCCGTGGACAACGAGCGTATGGAGAGGCAGTCTTGCACGTTGAAGAGATGCAACTTAGCAGTTGAGACCTTTTATTGTGCGGCGTGATCTCCGTGCAGATATTGCAAGGCCTGAGGTTGCTTTTGTCGACTTTGAACGGGGCAAATGACTGCATCAGAATTTTGGAGTCGCGCTTAGGTAGGTGGTGCGCGAGCGCAATCCACTGGAGCTTCGAGGTCATGGTCGTGGGGTGGCGGCAGTGGTCGTGGCGAAGGGTGGTGATTTCGGAAGTGGCTTACGGTGCAACCAAGGCAAATCTAGCGTCTTGATTGGACAAATATCGCCCTAATAAGATGCTTAGATTGGCCAAAATAGTGATGGCCATTCATGGAGAGAAAAGGAGTGTTTCTGGTCCGGTCGTTTGTGTTGGAGGCAAACCTGGGGTGATAAAGGTACACATCGAGGTGGCATCGTCTGTTTGTGGGTGCTGTGAGTACAGTGGGTGTGTTTTGGTTAGAATGTAAGTGTTGGGAGGGCGTTCTCATAAAGGCCCCATTCAGCTTCAACACGTTGCTCATGTGATTCCGTACCTCCGCCACCTCGTACACGCGCACACCAGGGCTCCCGATTATGGCTTTTTATGAGGAGGCCTCCTCCGACATAAATAATGACATGAGCAATCCCCATAAATTATGTCATCTGACTGCAGTGAACAATAACACAAGTTGGTGGGGAAATGGTGGTTTTGCACGTGGGCGTGGAAAGCGTTTTCCAGAGGCTCGGGGAGTGGTGGCCACGCGTCAGCCCCCAAACCAGCTCTCATTTGCGAATCGGCCACCTAGCGACCAAGAGCGACACCATTTGCCCCCCTCCCCTCACCGTCCATCTATCATGCCCCGCCAACTGATGCTTCTACTGCCGGAGGATGTCCTTGGCGGAGCACCAACCCTCTTAACGGGTCCTGAGTACGCTGAAATTGTCGACGATTCGGGAGCGGACCGCGTAGGGTGCGTGTCGTAACGCGCGACAGCCCAAGTCACGATGAAGCGGATGCCGAGCTTCCCGATACGCCATGCTTGTGGGTTCTACGTGTGCGTGCAAATCGCTGCCGGGTTTGGGCAGGAGCTGGTTGCGGGGGGTCCAGGCCGTTTGCTGAGACGAACGGTGTTCGCCATGTTCGAGGAACGACCACTCTACGGTCAAGACGTAGCCTACGATGGCCAGGTGGTCACTATTGGACATGGTGACGAGACCACCCAAGTTGCAGCATCCGAGGTGGAAGAGGTTGCGCCGATCATCGCGGTTCTGCTCCTGAAGGCGCCGCTACTGCGTCGGTTGGCCTCCCGCACGGCCATTAATCAAGCCCACACTCGACTTCTGGATCGCCTTCTGGGTACACCAGATAGCCCGGGAACCCGTGTCATTCGTCGACTATTGGCGGGTATCGCGCCCGTTGCAGCCCACCCATCACCTTCATCTCAGGTTATCTGGATGGACCCACGGTCCGGACGGGATACCTCATTCAGCGTACGCCACGTCGTTGACTTCGGGTTTTACATGGACGGGAGCCCAGCTGCGTCCCCTGATGTCCCTCTGGGAAGCCAGTTCTGGGAGGACCCCAATGTGGCCAGCCACGCGGAGCCCCAGTCAATCCCGGTGCCTGCGCGGCGCTCCGTTGCGCGCTCGTCAAGTGCTGCGGCACGGCGGGCTCCTGACGCGGCTCACCTCTAACGGCGTGTGTCATTCGACGATGCAGCTCCCTCCCCGCCAGAGGTGCGGCTGCGCTGGCACCCTTTACCGCCAGATACTCTGCGCTCCTTAACAGAAAAAGTAGCCCAACAGCGCGGTCCCACCAATGACGCGGTGGAGGGCTTTGCTGGGATCGAGGCCGTCCGGGATCCAGTGCAGCATTTCGAGCGTGGCCGGTTAGCGGATTTCCGGAGACTCGCTGCATGCCGGCCAGCACAAGGCGGTGCCCGGGCGATAACTGGGGGTCACAGTCGGCGTAGAGCCGATGATACCAGCGGACGTGGCTGAGCTTGGACCGAATGGAGCCGGCCAATGCCCGTCCGCTTGGGATCCGACCCAGCAATAAACGGCGAAGAGAGCCAATCGTACGAATTGGACGTACGGTCGGTCTGCCGGCAACCAGATCGAGACGCGGAGTTCCGCGCAGAATTGACCCAACTGACGCCATGTGACTCGGTACTGTCGTTGCGAGGAGTCAGCGAGGGACTGGTGCTGTAAGGCGAGCATATGCGGGAGTAGATCTTCCGAATGTGATGCGGAATCGTCACCTGTGTCCACAAACGCGTTTCTTCGGCGAAGTCTTTGGCAGCGGACACAAGTCGACGAGTCTGGGAATCGAAGAGCTCGTCACTACGTCCCAAGCACCCCGAGCGCCGCCTTGAGATCTCCATAAGATGGATCACGGGCGAGAGGAGGAAGATCCACACCGACCGAGAAATTGCGCGCATTCAATTGGCTTGTGCTGGCGTATTCTAGCTGGGCGCTGAGATCAAATCGGCGGAAATAGAGAACCGAGAGTCCACAAACACCGAACAGGCGTTGTAGACGAGTCCCATCCTACGCGCGTGATCCCAGGTTCGCCATGACGTTAGTCGCACCCGGCAGATGAGCTGCCGACACTCGAAGTCCCCAGCGCGCCTCGACCGCACCGATTACACGGTTCAGCCCCTGTGCCTGAGGGTCTCGGCTGTGCAACGAGTTACACCACGCGACCACCGAGGTGTTATCTATCCAGAATCGGACGTGGGTCAGCGTGAGGGCCTCTGTCGCGACCCAGGATGATCCCCAGCACAGAACAGCGAGTGCTGCTCTCTCATGTTGATGGAGAATTCGTCCCGCAAAATCCTGGCACGCTCCTCTTCGTCAAACTGGACACGCAGAAATGCTTGCTCGGCAGGGTTGACCATGCTCGAGGATGTGCTTAAACCATAACAGGTCAAGTGTTGCGCCCTCCAACAGCAGAAGCCTGCCCCAACGCGGGATCCTCCGATGGAGAGCTGCGATTCGCTGGAAAAAGGGACGAGCCGACCGGATGCACGAGCATACGTGGCGGATCGACCCCAGTGGTTTGTGCGCGACACGCATTGTGACTGAAGCAGCTCGCGTATACGAAACAGAGCTTTGGCAATCTTGTCGGGCGGCATGGATACCGTTCGATTTTCTGTATCCCAGTCCAGTCCGAGTGCTCTTGCTGTCGTCGACCACTCAGTGACTACGAACCCTGGTCATCCAGTGAGGTGAACACGCTGGCTTTCTGGTTTAGCAACGTTTTCGCGGCGTATCGGCTCGCATGCGAGCACGACCTCGACCACAACTCGGCTACGAGTCTCGACGTACGCTCCCGCCTGTCGATGCAAGACCCCGAGCTCAATGGACGTTTGCTCAAGATGTCTCGGCAGCGTATGCGTACCCATCTACCCGTGATTTCTAGCACGGACGGTAGTCGCATCAACCTTTCCTCTGCACCACCGTCAGCCCGCACAACACGGGCTAACCTGAAGGAGTCGTCAAAGCGACCGGTGCCGACAGATGTTGGCTTAGCGGCACCACGCCAAGGCGACAAACAACTCTGCCTCCGCTTCATCTCGGCACGGGGTTATCCGTCTGCAACTCCCGATAAGTGCACGCACTCCTTCCTCGGTCATTTCGTCCCAACAACTAAGCTCGATCCTGTGGTCAAGACACACGTCCAAGAAAAGCTGGGAGGGTTGTGTGCAGATCTTCAACAGCTGTGACTCGCGGTTGACCCGTGCTCGCCGAATCAACTGTCACTTGCCCGAGTCAAGTCCATTTACGGTCAGCTCCTCCGGCAACTACTGGACGAGGAGCGGAACGTCCGGTCTGGCCATACCGCGGACTTCAGGAAGGCAGGAGTACACCCACCAGCAACGCTGCCGCTGGTTGACCCTCTGCAACGCTATCGTCTGGATACCGAGGCGCAACGCGCTCTGTCGCAGCTAGTGCAACGCTCACGTTTGTCGCTGGAGGATACGATTCTTGTCTGGCGCGGCCAAACGACCGTGGATACCCGCCCCAACAAGGCACTGCGTCCAGACCATCTCGAGTAGGTTTCGAGCAGCAGGAGCTGGTACTTGCGACGATTCGTACAGGGTCAAGCACAAATTTCATTCGCAACTCAATGGCACGCTGACATCCAGCCGGCGACCCCACACGAGAATCACAAAACGGCGGTGGTGATGGAGAACGCCCTGCTCCGCAGCATCCAAGAGGGCAGGACCGTGGCACATATCTTGTCATCGACGAGGACGTCGCGAGTGCATGGCCAGAACTACACCTCAGCCCGTTTGGTTGCGTACCAAAAGCTGATGCAGACCCCCGCTTCGAAGCTCAGGTCATTCACGACCTCTCCTTCTCTCGGGGAGCGTCTGCCAATGACGCCTCGGACCTAACTGATCTTCCTTCCCTGTCTTACGAGCATGTTGGGGTCATTCGAGTCTATCAAGATGCACAACCCCTGGGCCATTGTGAAGATCATGCGAGGCGACGTCAAATCAGCGTTCCGGAACTTGTTTGGTCCCCCACAGTGTATGCGAGATTCGCGGGATCACTTCGCCGTCAGGGAGCTGTGGTGGTGGATCTAGCCCTGCCGTTTGGGTGGACGGGGTCCCCTGCGCACTACGGTGCGTTCGGTGGCGCCATCACATTCTTGGTGCGACGAGAGAGCCCGGCGTCTTTGGTGCGCGGCATCAGTGATAGCGAGCCATTTTACTGCTATACCTGGGTCGACGACCGCGTTATCGTGGAGGAAGACTGCCAGAATCGACTCGAGCTGTGCGAAGTCGCCTTACGCCTGGCCAAGCTTGCGGTCCTGGGGCCTAGGTCGATCAACGAGCGCAAATTCACGCAATAGTAAAGACGACTGAGGATCGCCGGGTGTGGGACAAACCTGGTGGCACAGAAAGCGCGAGCGAAGTCAACAAATGAACCGGGGGACTTACCTCGATGGTCTTCCGCACAGGTGAGGACGTGTACGTTCTGTTGCCGAGGCGACGGACGAAAGCTGTGCTGGCGGTCCAGTCGACCCGCAGCGTCGTCGGTTGGCAGTATGTCTGATACACTAGTGTAGCGGGGTCGCTTGAGCTCGTCCCTGCGCCCCGATCTGCCGGGCGTAGTGCTGGAGTAAATCTGACTGCTCCGCCAACGTAGCAAGAATGCGCATCGATGCATCTGCTTCGCCCACACCCACGGACGCCTCGACTGATGAACGTGCTCTGCGCACACCATTTGTTCGATGGGTGGCTTCGAGTGCCGGAGACGCCGTCCCCGGGCTACCTAAATAACCTTCCGCGATTTCAGTGGGCGAGGCTTCCAACGCATCCATAAACTCCACAAACCGAGTATGCTCAGACTGCACTGGTTGTTTTGCTATTAATGACGTTCTCATTTGGACTGTACATTTACTGCAAGGCTTTTTGGAGTTTTTCTCTTTCGTTTACAGAAAGCCCTTATCCTACCCCTGGAAACAAAAGGTTAAAAATCATTTTGGGTCGTTTTCCAGAATCTGGATTTGACCTGGATAAGGAAAACGGGTTTTCCAGGATGCGGGCAAAGAATGGTCACAAACAGCTCGCCAGTCTAGTCATTCACAGTTTAGCGTTGTAAACCCACCACACCAAAAGGGCTGCCTCGACTCCATGGAGGCCATCGGTAATCGATCTTCCCCGCTCGTGCTCGAGCGTGGCCCCCAACGCGGATGGAAAATTCATTTATTTCTGCAAAACAATTTATTGTGGAGGACTGCCGTGGAGCCTTTTCATCTCGGACACCTACATGTTAGCATAACGGCAACGCACAGCAAGGTAAAGCAGTAGTCTTGGGGCAAAACCAGTTGAAGCTGTTATTGGCCTTAGCCAGGAGAGACTCGCCGATACACACCATGGGGCGTGAACCCCTTATTGATTATTGGCGGGTCCTCGGGCCGTAGCTTCTTCTGGTATGATGACCTCTGCCATTCGCATTGCTAGATTCACCGATGATTGGTGATCGTACCGGGTGTACCTTCGAAACACGCGAGCGCCACCGCCCATGCAGCATCACCCTGGTGCTGTCGACGCCCGCCGATAGCATTGCCGTAGCACCTCCGCTTCTCAACGAGTGGCATGAAATCTTGCCGAATCTGCTCCCATTGCTGTGGCTGCATGACGCAGCAACTTGGCCATTGTGTCGACCGTAAGAAGCTCGCTCCGCGACACAAGGCACAGTGGACTGTCGCTCGCCGAACCGATCATTACAGCATGGTGCAGAAGTACTAACGCAGCTCGGACGGGGCATAACGTGGCATGACCGGAGCGTCCTAGCCGCCTCGTCGTGCCGCTGCCAGACTGGTCATTTTTACTTCCTCGAAAAGTGATGTCCACTGTTGTCGCGAGTCCAAAGCTGCTTGCACTCCGCCCGTACTCATCGTAAACCTTGACATCCCTCACCTGCAGGAGGCAGTGGAGCAAGCTCAAGTTTTGTAAGTGCAGAACTGAAATCTCAAAACTGTCCACGAATGATGCGCAACATAGCTGCCGGCAAATCTGCATCAGTCCCTCTTCTTGACCAACTTCACCACCTTCTTCGCCAGTCACAGCTTGTGTGGTGGGAAAGCCCTCGATGACGGCAAATTTTTCGAATGCTGTTTTTCACTATGCCTGTACCCAAATTTAGACTCCGGTACTCATAAATATCCAGGGCAAAGCACGGCATTAGTTTTGTGGGGGTTGCAATCGGTCTTTTTCTTGTTGAATACAGTTCCGACGTCACGCTCTTCTTTACCTTGGGCAAGCTGAAGGCTCCTTGCATGAACACGCAGGCCCGTCTCAAGGTAAACGGATATTCGTCGCACTTTGCGAGATGAACCTAATATTGCTGGGTGCTGTAGATCGCAAGTACCTGGCCAAGAAGCTTAAGGTGGAGAAGCCCGAAGAGATCGAGATTTTGTGCAAGGCACAGCTGTAGGGCCAGAGTACACGCTCGAGTTCATCCAACGCACGCGGTGGAACAACCAGACCAAGATGATTCTCGAGTATCGACGCCAGGTAGTTGCCGCTCGTTGCTGAACTTCACACTCTCCTAGCGCGTGTTTCGTGCTCGCCTGCATCAATCAGTCCGCACTCGCTACAGTTTTCTTCGAATACTACGATCTCCACGTATGTTTTTTCAAAGGCGACTGCAAACAACAATAAAAGAGAAATCGTTTGGTAAATTAGAAAGCTTGTGCATCTTTGAAAGAACCACAACTTCAGCTGCTTCTCTACTACTAAAGACGAACGTCAAAAGCATTTTCAGAGATCGCGGCCGAATCACTCTATGCCTGTAGTGCGTGCAATCCACGCTGACACTACCGCGACGCGAAACATATTACCAGTCTCCGAATGCTTAGTCGACCTCCTCGATCTTGGGGCCCTGGTCCGGGGCGCCGGCAGGCGGGGCGCCAGCACCAGGCATGCCGCCGGGCATACCGCCGGGCATACCGCCGGGCATGCCACCCTCAGCGCCAGGGGCACCGCCAGCAGCAGCGTACATCTTCTGCAGGATCGGGTTGGCAACGCCCTCCAGTTCCTTCTGCTTGCCCTCGTACTCCTCCTTCTCGGCAGACTGGTTGGCGTCCAGCCAGTTGATGGTCTCGGTCACCTTGTCCTCGATGGCCTTCTTGTCATCCTCCGAGATCTGGTCCTTGAGCTTCTCGTCGTTCAGCGTGTTACGCAGGTTGTACGCGTAGTTCTCAAGGGCGTTCTTGGCCTCAATGCGGACCTTGTTGGCCTCGTCCTCCGACTTGTACTTCTCGGCCTCCGAAACCATGCGGTCAATGTCGGCCTGGGACAGACGGCCCTTGTCGTTGGTGATCGTGATCTTGTTCTCCTTGCCCGTCGACTTCTCCACGGCCGACACGTTCAGGATTCCGTTCGCGTCGATGTCGAACGTCACGTCGATCTGGGGAACACCACGAGGCATGGGCGGGATGCCGTCCAGGTTGAACTTGCCCAGCAGGTTGTTGTCGCGCGTCATCGAGCGCTCGCCCTCGAACACCTGAATGAGCACACCAGGCTGATTGTCCGCGTACGTCGAGAACGTCTGCGACTTCTTGGTGGGCACCGTCGTGTTACGCGCGATCAGCGTCGTCATGACACCACCGGCCGTCTCCAGACCCAGAGACAGAGGCGTCACATCCAGCAGCAGCAGGTCCTGCAGCTTCTCCGACGAGTCGTTGCCGCTCAGGATGGCAGCCTGGACGGTGGCACCGTAGGCCACAGCCTCATCGGGGTTGATGGACTTGTTGGGCTCCTTGCCGTTGAAGAAGTCCGACAGCAGCTGCTGCACCTTGGGATACGCGTGGAGCCGCCGACCAGGACGACCTCGTGCACCTGGCTCTTGGACAGCTTAGCGTCACGCAGCACCTTCTCCACGGGCTCCATGGTTTTGCGAAAGTAGTCGCCGCACATGTCCTCGAAACGAGCACGGGTGATGGTCGAGTTGAAGTCGATGCCATCGAACAGAGAGTCGATCTCAATGTAGGCCTGGGCCGACGACGACAGCGTACGCTTAGCACGCTCGCAGGCAGTCCGCAGACGACGGAGAGCACGCTGGTTCTCCGTGATGTCCTTGCGGTGCTTGCGCTTGAACTCCTGCGTGAAGTGGTCCACCAGACGGTTGTCGAAGTCCTCACCGCCCAGATGCGTGTCACCAGCAGTGGCCTTCACCTCGAAGATGCCCTCCTCAATGGACAGCAGCGACACATCGAAGGTGCCGCCGCCCAGGTCGAAGATCAGCACGTTGCGCTCGCCGCCCTTCTTGTCCAGGCCGTACGCGATGGCAGCGGCCGTGGGCTCGTTGATGATACGCAGCACGTTCAGGCCGGCAATGGCTCCGGCGTCCTTGGTCGCCTGACGCTGCGAGTCGTTGAAGTAGGCCGGCACCGTGATGACGGCGTTCTTGACCTCCTTGCCGATGAAGGCCTCGGCCACCTCGCGCATCTTGATGAGCACCATGGACGAGATCTCCTCGGGCTGGAACGTCTTGGACTCGCCCTTGAACTGCACCGTGATCTGCGGCTTGTCGCCAGCGCCCGAAGACAGCTTGAACGGCCAATGCTTGATGTCCGACTGCACGATCGGGTCCGAGAACTTGCGGCCGATCAGGCGCTTGGCGTCGAACACCGTGTTGTGCGCGTTCATGGCCACCTGGTTCTTGGCGGCGTCTCCGATCAAACGCTCCGTGTCCGTGAAGGCCACGTAGGACGGCGTGGTGCGGTTGCCCTGGTCGTTGGCGATGATCTCCACGCGGTCGTTCTGCCACACGCCCACGCACGAGTACGTTGTGCCGAGGTCGATGCCGACCGAGTATCCAGACACAGACTGCGCCATCTTGCTCTTGTTGCTTGGTTGTTGCTCGTCTTCTTTTCCACAAAGGAAATTCCGAAATGAGTCGAAGGGATGGAGGGGCCACTGAAAGATCGGTGGGAACGGGTGTGTGCTTGTGTGGATGGGACAATGCGAGACGACCTCCTCCCATTGGGACTCCCAAAGCGCTGCCACCAACTACGCAAGCCACGTTCGAGACAATTCCCACGAGCGACCAAGTTTGTTGTGATGGATGTGGATTGGCTGAAAACGATAAGTTTTGACCAATGGTGAGGACGCTCCATCAGGCGTTTCTCGACGGGATCTTTTTGACTTGCAGTTTGTATGTCGTCGAACGTTCTGGAAGCAGCCGATGCAACAGCCAATCGCAGCGCGGCACGCGCGAAACGGATATTTCCGCTGAGTTGACCAGCTGAAGCCATTCTGAGTCAGTGGCTGGAGCATTCTCCCAAGCGGGTGCTGCCAACCCAACCTCCACACCGTGTGGAGGTTGAGTTGGCAGCAGAGTTGCGAGGATGCATGAAGGCGCCACGATGGGTGGCCTCTTGTTGGCAGCACAGGCACAACGATCTGCTCCTCTGGTCTGTCAGTGGCAGTGTCACAGATGCTGTGGAAGCTACCGTTGCGATGAGTGTGTGAACAATGGCGATGTGCGAGTATTATGGGGCCGTGATTGTCGGCGGGGAGAGTGCTAATGGGCAAATAGCGCTTGCGATGCTCTTGCGGTGTTCTTATCACGACCGATTAAAGGAGCTACGCCTGGGAGTCGCTGTGCCTGGCGTTGTTGCCTGGCGTTGACTAGCAGTGCTGTGAATCACGCAGCGCGCAGGTTCATCTCCCCGGAACGTGTGCGCTAGTCTAGCACGTGTCACGCAGTGCGCGTGTTTGGCAAAGTCTTCAGATATGTGTATTCTATAGTAGCTGCTCAGTGAGCACTGCTTAGTATAAGAGGGCACCGTGCTTGGCCGGGTTTAAGTTACCACCAAGCGCGTAAGTACAAATCGCGAGCTGCGACTGGAGATTCAGCGATCCCTGGGTGCTGCGCCTACATGTATCCGTCCATATGAACAGGGATGAGACCTATTGGGAACGACGTACGAGAATAATATTTAATCACTACTTCAAGAACACTATTGATTCTACTACTTACAACTACTACTTCAAATGATAAGCGACTGGAGAGCCCTACCAGTATTGACACAACTATTTATTATTTTAATAGTAAGTAGTTGTGTTTTAAAATATCACTACTATCACAAATTATAAGGCTGAAGTGTGCAAATTGATCGCTTCGCATGTATTAATAGGCTTGCAGATTTGTGTCGCCAACTGCACATGATCGCTCACGGAGGTACGGCCAGAGGCATCCTCGAAACCGTAGGCTTCTAATAACCCAAGCGCGGGAGCTATATCTGAGAGTCTCAGACCGAGACTACAATAGAGAAGTGACTGACGCACGTTTTTATACTTTGCACACGCGCCTTCCGGCTCGTCCGCCTCCTGAATTGCTAGTCGGTTGACAGCTGAGGTGACCGAGGATACGAGGAGATGTTGCCAGAAGATAGCTGGGAGCCTGATAGAGTGGCAGGTGAATACGAAGTGGAGGTTATTCTGGACGACCACTCACCGCTAACGACGAGCACCAACCGCGCTGTCAGAGAGTTCCAGGTGAAGTGGGCCGGCTTTGATGAGACCACCAGGGAACCAGCATCGAACTTGTCATGCGGAGGGTTGCTCTACGACTATCTGCGAACCCAGCGCAGCGAATGACTACTCCAGATGGTTCAGGTGGTCGACGAGGACTAGCTTGGTACGTTACCGAAGATTGAACTGCCTACGGGGTTGGTACAGCCCGTAGAGACAGATTAAAAATGATACTGTATCAGAATGGCAGTCATCGATCAACAGACGACCGGACCTCCTGGAAGGCTCGGTTGGATAACGAGCGTGACGAATGGAACTGCCTGCGGGAGTTATGCAGCCCGCAGTGTCAGACGAAGATGACTACTACATTATGGTTTGTATATGTCTATATGATGTGAACGAACTCGAAGTGGATTTGGATTAAGTGGGATTACTGGAGCCTGAACTAAACCTGTAATGAACTACGGAGCTAGGACAGTGTGAGATTAGCAAGAGGAATGAATGACGAAGCACGAAGGCACGTGACCGAAGCCTAGACGTCGGCAGAAGAAGCAAGGTCAGCCAACACATCCAGGTTCGATGACTGGCCAGACACGGATCCACCGGCGGTCGTTGGGGTAGCAGCGAGAGTGGCCCAGTCCTCGGTCTGGCCATCGTCTTTCTCCTCTTCGCCCGCTGGTCCTGGAGAAGCAGCAGCCGAAGCCTGAGGAACGGCAGCTAGGACCTAAGCGACCCACGGAGCCACGACCGAAGCTGGGGGTAAAGATGAATCAACCATAATACCCGAAACCACCTCCGTTTCGGTCATGCCGCGAGGCACGAACAAAGGCACCGGAGGGTTACACGGCGCGAAAGTCGTGTTGAATGGGTGACTGGAGTGTGCGTCCACCCAACAGTTCCGCCAGCATCCAGCGTTGCGAGCTCGCCGACCCAATCTTCGGACGTCGGAGCCCACTCGATCACCTCAAACGAGTATTGGAGGTAGCTGAGCTCTAACAAGAACTCGGTAGGCGCTTTACCGGGTTTGCCGGAACGTTCAACGCATCATTCCAAACAGCAGTAAACGATCTGCTGACGCAAGCGACCCGCTCTGAGCTTTGTTGTACTCGACCTACGCTGCCCGCAATGCGATGACCGAGGGGTCATGCTCACCGAGCCTCTGAGCCGTGCTCCGAAGGAAGGATTCAACAGCAGAGACTTGGATCCAGTGGCGTCGCTCCCATAGCGCCAGACCGAAGACTGCTTTCTCGGTCCGGTCGGTGGCGATTCCTTGGAACTGACTCCACATCTTGACGAACCGAGCTAATCCGGTAGCACGGGTTGAGATCTTGGAGCCCGGCGGATGCTGGTCGATAGAGAAACAACATGGTCTCTCCGGCAACTTCAAGCGCACTTGCTGCCATGGGTGGCCAGGGCTGGTCCAATCCGCCATGGCCTGGATGCCAGCCACCGAGCACGGAGAGTCAACACCGCGAGCAATGGGCGGAGTCAGGCTGCAATTATGGATCTGGCACCAGGCTGCTTGCGCACCCGGAGCGGTGAACCCAGGCGTCAAGTACGGGCCAGCCATCAGTGCAAGACGTTGTGAAGGTGTTCCGGGCGTAGCTGGCACCGCCGGAGCGAAGGTGCTGGGGTCAGTGCCCGGAACGGTCGAGAGCGTAGCGGTCACTTGGGGATGCGAACGGCAGACGACAGACCGAGCTCTCGGAAGACGCCCGTGCGTAGGTCCGGCAGGAGTCGCCGGAGTATCGGTAACGCCTCCAGCCGAACTAACCGGAACCGACGAAGTGGACGGAGACACGACCGAGGTCACAATTGCAGGAGCCGGAGTAGACACCATCACCGAGGTCACGGGCGTCGTGACCGTAGAGGTGACCAACACCCCACCCGACGACGGCAACGACGCGGAGGACGGCTGCGAGACTGGGACAGCCGGTACGCTCGGTGAAGTCGGAGTAGGCTGGGACGTGACCGGTGGAACCAATGGAGGTACAGCCGAGACTGTCTGCGGTGACACTGTTGACGTCGGGGTTACCGAGCTTTTGGGGTGGCCGGAATAGGCGACTTCGAAGCTTGGGAAGGCTCGGATGACGATGGGGACCCGATGATGAAATCATCGGACGCCTCCAGGGTCTCTAGTTCCCTCTGAGACCGCAAGGTGACGCATTGCGGGTGGGCCGACCATCACAAAGAGGTGGTGAAACCACCGCTGAAGAAAATGATCCATACGCGAGAATCGCTGTCGTCCGGGTATCGGTGTCGACTTCACCGCCCGACAAATCAATGACGTCGGCCGGGGTCGGAAGCGCCGAGGACCCAGAAGCACGCGATCCCCTCGGAGACACCGGTGATGAGCCAGGAGGAGGACCCGAGGGTGAGTCACTTGGTGGCGACGCCGGTGGAGACCCAGGCGGAGGACTCGGTGGCGGCACCGGTGGAGACCCAGGCGGAGGCCCAGGCGGAGGACTCGGTGGCGACGCAGGTGGAGACCCAAGCCGAGGATTCGGTGATGATCTACCCAGAGGCGACCCCTTGGAGAACCCGGTAAAGACGACGCCGGTGTTCGACCTTGAGCTCGGGCTCTCAGGTCCTGAGAACCGCTTGTGGGCAGGGAGAGCCGACTTCGGTGAGCCCCGTGGAGGGTGCGTCGGTGTCACCTGTTGTGGTGACGCCGCCGGCGCCTGCTGCCGAAGACGCTTGCGTCGGTTCCGCCGACGATGGGACACTGTCGGAACGAGGGGCAGGTCATCCGAATCCTCGGAGACATCTCCAGCAGTTGACGGTGATTTTTCAGAAGGCTTCGACTATGCGTCCGAGCCAGGAACTTCATTATCAGCATCCTCCGAGCTCTCCGAGGATGCACTACGGCTGCGTTTCGAAGTGATGCTCGGAGGTGCAAGGCCGAGCTACTCCCAGTTGATGTCGTCCGCGGTGATGCCTGAACGAGGATAGACGAAGGGTCAGACGAAAGATGGCGCATCGGGAGAGCACAAGCACGACCTACTAGCATAGGCAAGTACCAACGTGTCAACATCGAGTTCGTGGAGAGCAGAGTGGCGGCGAAGAATGGAGTTCGCCCGCTTCAAACTTGCTACCTGAGCTTCAAGGGCTTGCACCTGGGGCGACACCACACCGACCGAGGCTTGAGCAGATGCATCAAGCGCAGCCCGGTGCCGCGCCACCTGCTCGGTGTAAGCCACCAAACGAGCGTTGAAGCGCTCAGCGCTCCTGGTGGAGGAGCCATTGCGCGGAAGTCAATGAAGTCTCGGCCGAGGTCGCGCGAGCATATCACAATGTAGTCGTGGTACGCTATTTCAGAGTTAGCTTGGCGAAGGTGGGCGGCCGCCTGATCATGTTCCTCTCGGAGGGCGAGGTGAGGCCGTCCAGTGTATCGCGGGTCCGACTCTCCTCGCTCGATGCTTGATAACTGAAACGCTCGAACTTCTCTCGTTCTTGGGTCTCAGCGGAGAGCCGGTCCTCGGTGTCGGCGAGTTTGGCCTTGAGCTCAGCCACCTCGTTGCGGAGGTCGATGACCAGCTCCGCCTCGCCCGGAGGAAGTTGGGCAGGGGCAACAACTGCTGACAAGACTTCACCGAGGTCTGTAGCATGTTCCATGTGGCCATCGAGCGCCGAGTCGACTCGCCGAGGACGCTGGTGAGCCACACCGACGACGAGTTGGCCCAGCTGGAGCAGGCGTTGCTCGACGAGGGCCGGAAATGAAGGCTCGGTCGTCGTAGCTGGAGGTGGAACCGTCGGTCTGACACCCCCACCGAGACGAGACGAGTCGTGGTGGCGTCAGGAGACCCAGACGTCGCTGCAGGCGCACCACCAAGCAGATACGCCAAGACAGGCGAGGTGTCGGGCGATGAGGGAGGAGTCACCGGAGACAACCCACCAATAGCACCACCGCCGGCTTGAGGAGTTCCAGCCGCATGCTGGGGTGGCGGAACCGAGGCCTCAATGGAGCTGGGAGTGTCGGCAGGAGCATCAGCAGCTCCCTGTGAACGAGCCTGAGGAATGGAGACATAAGTGAACGAGAGTAAAAGATGCTCAAGGTATATGATGCGATCAAGATGGAGAAAGGCTTACCCCGCCGTCGGGGGCGATGGCTCGGAGAGCGGCAGCGGTGGCGTCGCTAAGAAACGCGACGGAGGAGTCATGGGACTGAGCAATGACACGCCACGACGCGCTCTACTTGCCGTAGTTTGCGTCTAGGCGGGGGCAGTTGTGGCGTTGGGTTTTGAGCGCTCGGTCGCCAGTCGGCAAGGTTGCCCTTGCTGAAGGAAGGTGATTCGCATGCT
The DNA here is from genome assembly GCA_012656075.1 of Phytophthora hibernalis. Taxonomy (NCBI): domain Eukaryota; phylum Oomycota; class Peronosporomycetes; order Peronosporales; family Peronosporaceae; genus Phytophthora; species Phytophthora hibernalis. The sequence goes on along the minus strand of JAAKBF010000189.1, from coordinate 71,043 downwards.
CTGATTGGTGGATTACGTTCCCCGCGCGGCAGTGACCAGGGCAGTTTAGTGACCGAGGCCTCGGTCGGGTATAAAATTCCCGGCCGAGGGTACGAACCCTCGTTTGTACCCACTTCAGTTTCGTACCCTCGGTCTTATAGAGCCGGGTACAGGATCGCATACTGGGATCTGTTCACACTGTATATTTGTATTTACGTATAGGACTAGCTATAGGATTGACTACAGAGGCTCTCAGAGCCACAGATCAACAGAAATAAATCAGCAGTCTCCCCCAAGTCACCAAGGGCCAAGTCCGTCTTCTGTAAGTCTAGCTAGTTTATCTTAGGGTCTGGATACGCTCGGCTTGTGGGATGCCTGTCAGCGAGCTCAAGGTACATGGGACCGGGTGTTCCATACATATTTTACTACCCGCCGAGATTTTACCTTGGCAAATCCGTGTTAGGTTTGACAGCCGGTACCCTTCCTTCTGAGGGACTGCGGGTGTTCGCGCGAAAGCGCAATATTGCATCCTATCCCTCGCTCGTGGCTAGTGGTGCAGGTTATTGGGTTGACCTAGTACAACCTAGGGTTCACATCCAACCCCGCGTAAGGGATCGTTCCTGGTCTTCAGGTTTGATCCAACGCTCGTTGACCTGACAAGGGGAAGCGAGTGTTGTTGGTGGGACTCATACCATTCGGTAGTGAGAATTTCTGCGTGATCCTACACGACATGAACAACTACGTGGAACTCGCTGATGACCATCAGCTCCGTGGCCACTGGCAGAAGATCAGTGGGATGAAGAACAGTACCCCACAGTCGCGGGTGCCTGCTGAATCTACACCTACACCTCCTGTTCCAGTGCAGCGTGAGCCTCGGGCCCGCCAGCGCAGTAGGAAACGACGACGTCGTGCTAGATGAGAACACCCCAGTGATGCATCTCAGCGCGACGCCACGATTGATCGTGTCACGGAAGTCCTACTTCCACACGAGCAGCTTCCAGTGCGACGAACTCCGGATGAGGTTAGCCAGGAGGAAACGAGTACCGAAGGTCATGATCTTTTTGCTGCCTCTAGGTCGACGTACGCGATCGATGACTACAACCGCCGCGATTCAAGGAACAACGGGCCAAGTGCCTACTCTTTCATCTCTGCGTGCCCACCGTCAGCATCGATCACAACGGTCCAGCCAAAAGTGCCGCAAGAACCGCGTCCAGCGTGATTAAGCCGAGTCCCTTGTCCCCGGCCAGGTACTCCAGCATCATCCTGCCGAGTTAGCTGTGATTGGGGTGAAGAATCTGCGAGATGTGGAAGTGATGCAGTGGTGGTGAAACCAAGCTTCGATGGCGCTGTAGTGGATGCCAGGGATTACACCTTGGTGCCACCACACCCTGCGGAGGAGAATGTGATCACAGACAGGATCACACTGACCCAGATGTGTCTGACTGCCGCCAGCATCAGGCAATGGGTCACATATTTCAATCCGGTCTGGCTTTCAGTGCCTGACTCGGTCTACATGAGGAATTTAGTATGTCGAGCTGCATGTTGCCTTTTAGACTCTGTCCACTACATTCCGACTCTTAATTCTTAAGCCTCCATGGGGACGCCTTTGGATATGGCTGGCAGAAGTAAACCAGAGCGAAGGACTGGTTACCATCAGACATGTCTCGCTGTTGCATCCACTGTCGGCAGTTGCGTTGGTATCATTGATCGTACGCTAGTTGACGACACGGCTACGGTAGTGACAAAACTGTCTGCCTTCATTGCTTGGCGGCGAATACAAAAAGCACTTCAACGTTCAGCTGTTAGAATTTGAACCACTACACTGCTCACTCTAATTAGTCGTTCGAATAATATTCGAACGAATGCATGACTATATTATTCATGCTTCTGTACTTTTCGTTACACCGTGGGCGACAAAATTTTCCTAAACCGCTCAAAAGAGCACAAAGAGAGCGGGTTTAGACAGATCTCGCCGAGCCGAAGCCAATCATGATCTTACTTTCAATCAAATGTAAATATTGTTATCATCACAAGATCAAATCATAAGTTTGGATTTCTCCAACAAAAATCGTAACCATTATTAGTATTATAATAGGGCTCGTGCTAGTGGTACAAAACGGCCAGACATAGCCGTGCTAAGAGGTACAAATCACGTACAAACTGTTTGTATTTGTACAAACTGGTACCAATACGTACAAAACAGTTTGTACGTGTACAAACCATCTCTCTAAGTACGTTTTATAGTTTTCAAAACTTACCCCATCCGGAGATATATTTAGAAATATCAAGTTCAAGGTTGCGCAAACGGCTCGCCGTGGCGTCCGTCCATTGGTCCATTGATACTGAGAGCCGTTTAGGCGAAGTTGTCTGAGCGCACGAAAAACTTCGTGGCTAGTGCTCGCGCAGCACAGTGCCTTCAATCTACGCCATCTCTAGTGTATACGAGCATGTCTTGGTAACAGTCTTGTAAAACGTACGCGGGCATATATTTGTACAATCAAAGATGTATCTAACGAGACGGGAGGGGCGAGGCGGGTGCGGGAGTGGACGGACACTCACGCGTTGATTCTCGCCAGCGGACTTAACGACGGCGCTGCGTGGCACGCCGCATCGCGTCCCGCCCCACCCCTTTTCGCCTTACGCTAAGTCCTCGGCTTCGGTCACGCGCGGTTTCTAGGAAAATAAATAACAAAGAGTTATTGTGAGGGCAACCACGTGCAGCCCTCCGCTTTGCTTCGTTTGCATACCTCAGCCCCTGCATAGGCACGAGTAAGCATTCATCACCTAGGTAATACGAGCATTAAGCGGTAGACGTACGAGCAGCAAAGGCAGCGTCGGTGCGAGGAGTGTAGCGTCAGCCTCTCGCGTGCAGCTCGGACGGAGGGGGCGACTGTGCAGCGAAGCGGGGAATCGATAATGAGTTGGGTGGCAGCCGCGCGCATGATTTCTGAAAAAGAGATTTGGTAATTTTCATAAATGACCAGCGTACAATACATGTGACCATCATTCCTGTTTTGTACCACTAGCAACTTCCTTATAATAGAGTGACACGCACGCTTTAGTGGTACCGTATTATTTATATAAATATAAATCATGATTGTCTAGCCCTCCACTCCGATTGGCTAAATATCCATCTCTATCCTGATTAGCCCAAAATATTTCCTGCCCTGATCGATTGGCCAAAACTTCCCAGCTTCCTCGGTCGGTAGCTGCAGCCGGTCATCGTGGACGCGGTACTGGAAAAAGCGAACGACTACCGCCACAAGATCGCTGAACGTCCGACCGTCTTTCTATGCGACTCAGGTGTCGGGTCCGCCTCAACTAGGACGACCACAGCTACTGTACCGTAGCCGTCTGCCCGCCATGCCCTGCACCATGCTCTCTTGCAGCATTGGCATGGTAAAACACTCGTCGTCGGTGTCCAATTCGCCACTGCAGCCGGTGTGCCAGCACAGAGAATGGTGTTTGCGTTCGAGTTCCAGCTGCAAAATGGCCCCGATATAGGTCGCGGTGTCGGGCTGCTCGAGCCTACCCGAAGCCCAGCACTGCCTACGATAAGAACAGCTCGTCGGTGATCTGCGAATCGCTCTGCTGCAACGAGGAGGACACGATCCCGTCGTTACACGACAGCGGCAAACGCCCCTTTCGCAGCCAGCCACGCAAACGACAGCGAAAGAAGCTCACCGAAGGCTTCCATATAAAAGCCCAGCAAAAAGACACGACAGACTTGGTTTCAGTATTGCGCCGACCTGTGTTCTTCTCATTCCCAAATCCGCCGCGAGAGGAGCCTACTCGAATCCGACTGAACCGACCCCAACCATGCGCCGAGTTTCCCGTCCCGAGCCGAGGCCTGGACACAGGACGCGCCGTAGCGCCTCGGCCTCGCCACCGACCGCCGACGTGCGCCGCTTCCTGAGCGAGGGCGACGAGCAAGAGGTGCTGGCCGTGCTGCGCGAGCAGTTCCGCCACGAGCGACGCATCACCTCCGACGACGTGCGCTTCGTGGTGCGCGCCGTCGCGAGTCACGGCGGCACTGTGGGCGTCCCGTCCGACTTCCCGCCCACGCGCTGGATCCTTGAGTTTAAGCGCGCCAACGGCTTCACGCAGTTGGGCGGCTTCGCCTTCGGACTGCCCGCTCGCCTCGACGTGGGTAGTCGGAGCAACAGCGTCACGCGCGTAACGGCCAGCAGCACGAGTAGCGCAGGCAGCAGCGACGACGAGACGGAGAGACATGGCGAGCGCAAAAGCTTGCCGCGGTACAGCACACGTCCGACCTACGACAGCGACTCGCCGCTGCAGCGCTCACGACGACAACAGCAGCAGCAGCAACAGCAGCACCGCTCCATGGTCGTGGACGACCGTCGAGCGGCCGCCTTGTGGCAGCAACAATCAGGTGACAGGGAAGAACTGGGCTCCAATACCAGCAGTGCCAGTCTGGACAGCGAGAACGGCACGACCACTGGGGCCAGCAGCAGCTCCAGTGTCAGTGCCAGCGCAGATCTTCTGGCGCCGCCCTCCAGCCACGACAACAACAGCAGCCACAGGAGCAATAACAACTATGACTCACAGGATAGCGCGTCGGCGTCGAGAGAGACGCGAGGCTACAAGCTGAGCCACACAGTGGCCCCCGAGACGTGGGAGAAGGCCATCGCGGCCGTGGAGCAGCAGGGGATGAGTCTGCGGGCCGCTGCCAAGGTCTACGGCGTACACTTCGCCGCACTCCATCGCCGAGTGAAGAAGCGCGCTCAGGGCGGCCAGTCGACCAAGGGCAACAATGGCTACTTCCACCCGAGCGATGAGGCTGGGATCATGCGTGTGGTGGTGGCCCGTGCAGAGCTGGGTGTCCTCATGACGTTCGACGAGCTGATGAAGCTTGTGGAGACCGCTGCACTGCGCAAACTACCTGACATATCAGTGGAGAATGCACGCAAGCTGATGGTGCGCTTCCAGACGCGCAATGAGCACTCGATCCGGCATATTATCGTGGACTGGCCGCCACCGCTGCCCATAACAACGTCGAGCACAGGAGCAAGTCTGTACCATCTCGAGCACCCAGGTTACGACTACGGATCCGAGTCGTCGTCATTGGCTGGTATGCAGCGATCGTTTGCAGCTCGTGTAGTAGAAAACGACGACGGCTCGCCCTCCCAGTTCGTGCCGCCCAGTCGAGTGGGCCCCTTCTCGCCCCATAACAACAGCAGACCTGTCTTGCCGAGCATGAATCTCAACACAAGCCCTCCCGGCAGTTCCATTTCGTCGCCGCCACCACAGCAGCCACCGCAGCGCCTGGTCGTCACGGACTCGCGCGGGTCTGATCAAAACGCGAGTCGATCTCACCCCATGTTTATATGAGAGAGGCTTGCATGCTCCCCATTCGTAAAATAATACTACGTAGTATGAACGAGTCCGATCCTGCAGAAAATATAGATTTTCAACTTTTTCAGTCACAACCAATTGATGGCTCACAGTCTGTGTGAGTCACAGAGCGTGTGCAGTAGAACAACTCAGCGGCATAACGGTGTCCTACCGGTATCCAGCAAGCGCAAACTTAGGTTAAACGAAAGCATTCATTCATCACTGCGTCTGCGTCGGACAGCAAAAAGCATCTACACAAACGGTTTACCTACTTAATCGACCTCTTCGATTTTTGGGCACTGTCAGATAAAGGAGAGGATCGCTCGTGGCAACAAGCTGGAACTCACCATACAGGTGTATGCCAAGAACAGCTCGGGTTTCACTACTGAGCAGCTAGCATGGTTACATGTAGTGTTGTTCCCTCGCCGCCAAGCAGACGCAGCAAAACCCTGTCGGGCTTGTTCCGAGCACCAGCAAGTTAGTGCCGAAAGGTGAATCGATGTCACATCCTGCGCGTTCTGACCGAGTACGAAATTTGGACATCGATTCACCTTTCGGCACTAACGTTACCTGTACAATAACTCCAGGAGATGTGTGAAGTTTTGAGTACCCTCGTTGTCAGTCTGTTTGAAATTGAGAGGGTGAATCGCTAAACGAATAAACGGCCCAAATAGTCAGTGCTTCTCTGTCTGCGGTGCCTGTTGTTGTTGAGATTTTACCAGGTTGAAGGGATCACGTTCTCTGTTGCTCATTGGCTCTGCGCCGCCCAATCATCGGCCGTGACGACCAATCGGAACCCAACACCGCAGACTGTCTGACGCACGGTCTAGAAGTTCTAGACTACATGTAGAACACGCCCAATCCGAATCATCTAGAACGGACGGCACGACTTGGTCACCCCATTGGAATCAAAGCTCATTTTTGAATTTCCATTGGAGACTAAGCGACAACAACAACAACAAAACACTACAACTACAACACAATATGGCTCAAGAGAAGACGTCTGGATACTCGGTCGGTATCGACCTCGGCACAACGTACTCGTGCGTGGGCGTGTGGCAGAACGACCGCGTGGAGATCATCGCCAACGACCAGGGCAACCGCACCACGCCGTCCTACGTGGCCTTCACGGACACGGAGCGTTTGATCGGAGACGCCGCCAAGAACCAGGTGGCCATGAACGCGCACAACACGGTGTTCGACGCCAAGCGCCTGATCGGCCGCAAGTTCTCGGACCCGATCGTGCAGTCGGACATCAAGCATTGGCCGTTCAAGCTGTCTTCGGGCGCTGGCGACAAGCCGCAGATCACGGTGCAGTTCAAGGGCGAGTCCAAGACGTTCCAGCCCGAGGAGATCTCGTCCATGGTGCTCATCAAGATGCGCGAGGTGGCCGAGGCCTTCATCGGCAAGGAGGTCAAGAACGCCGTCATCACGGTGCCGGCCTACTTCAACGACTCGCAGCGTCAGGCGACCAAGGACGCCGGAGCCATTGCCGGCCTGAACGTGCTGCGTATCATCAACGAGCCCACGGCCGCTGCCATCGCGTACGGCCTGGACAAGAAGGGCGGCGAGCGCAACGTGCTGATCTTCGACCTGGGCGGCGGCACCTTCGATGTGTCGCTGCTGTCCATTGAGGAGGGCATCTTCGAGGTGAAGGCCACTGCTGGTGACACGCATCTGGGCGGTGAGGACTTCGACAACCGTCTGGTGGACCACTTCACGCAGGAGTTCAAGCGCAAGCACCGCAAGGACATCACGGAGAACCAGCGTGCTCTCCGTCGTCTGCGGACTGCCTGCGAGCGTGCTAAGCGTACGCTGTCGTCGTCGGCCCAGGCCTACATTGAGATCGACTCTCTGTTCGATGGCATCGACTTCAACTCGACCATCACCCGTGCTCGTTTCGAGGACATGTGCGGCGACTACTTTCGCAAAACCATGGAGCCCGTGGAGAAGGTGCTGCGTGACGCTAAGCTGTCCAAGAGCCAGGTGCACGAGGTCGTCCTGGTCGGCGGCTCCACGCGTATCCCCAAGGTGCAGCAGCTGCTGTCGGACTTCTTCAACGGCAAGGAGCCCAACAAGTCCATCAACCCCGATGAGGCTGTGGCCTACGGTGCCACCGTCCAGGCTGCCATCCTGAGCGGCAACGACTCGTCGGAGAAGCTGCAGGACCTGCTGCTGCTGGATGTGACGCCTCTGTCTCTGGGTCTGGAGACGGCCGGTGGTGTCATGACGACGCTGATCGCGCGTAACACGACGGTGCCCACCAAGAAGTCGCAGACGTTCTCGACGTACGCGGACAATCAGCCTGGTGTGCTCATTCAGGTGTTCGAGGGCGAGCGCTCGATGACGCGCGACAACAACCTGCTGGGCAAGTTCAACCTGGACGGCATCCCGCCCATGCCTCGTGGTGTTCCCCAGATCGACGTGACGTTCGACATCGACGCGAACGGAATCCTGAACGTGTCGGCCGTGGAGAAGTCGACGGGCAAGGAGAACAAGATCACGATCACCAACGACAAGGGCCGTCTGTCCCAGGCCGACATTGACCGCATGGTTTCGGAGGCCGAGAAGTACAAGTCGGAGGACGAGGCCAACAAGGTCCGCATTGAGGCCAAGAACGCCCTTGAGAACTACGCGTACAACCTGCGTAACACGCTGAACGACGAGAAGCTCAAGGACCAGATCTCGGAGGATGACAAGAAGGCCATCGAGGACAAGGTGACCGAGACCATCAACTGGCTGGACGCCAACCAGTCTGCCGAGAAGGAGGAGTACGAGGGCAAGCAGAAGGAACTGGAGGGCGTTGCCAACCCGATCCTGCAGAAGATGTACGCTGCTGCTGGCGGTGCCCCTGGCGCTGAGGGTGGCATGCCCGGCGGTATGCCCGGCGGTATGCCCGGCGGCATGCCTGGTGCTGGCGCCCCGCCTGCCGGCGCCCCGGACCAGGGCCCCAAGATCGAGGAGGTCGACTAAGCATTCGGAGACTGGTAATATGTTTCGCGTCGCGGTAGTGTCAGCGTGGATTGCACGCACTACAGGCATAGAGTGATTCGGCCGCGATCTCTGAAAATGCTTTTGACGTTCGTCTTTAGTAGTAGAGAAGCTGCTGAAGTTGTGGTTCTTTCAAAGATGCACAAGCTTTCTAATTTACCAAACGATTTCTCTTTATTGTTGTTTGCAGTCGCCTTTGAAAAACATACGTGGAGATCGTAGTATTCGAAGAAAACTGTAGCGAGTGCGGACTGATTGATGCAGGCGAGCACGAAACACGCGCTAGGAGAGTGTGAAGTTCAGCAACGAGCGGCAACTACCTGGCGTCGATACTCGAGAATCATCTTGGTCTGGTTGTTCCACCGCGTGCGTTGGATGAACTCGAGCGTGTACTCTGGCCCTACAGCTGTGCCCTTGCACAAAATCTCGATCTCTTCGGGCTTCTCCACCTTAAGCTTCTTGGCCAGGTACTTGCGGAGGTGCATGATCTACAGCACCCAGCAATATTAGGTTCATCTCGCAAAGTGCGACGAATATCCGTTTACCTTGAGACGGGCCTGCGTGTTCATGCAAGGAGCCTTCAGCTTGCCCAAGGTAAGGAAGAGCGGGACGTCGGAACTGCATTCAACAAGAAACAACAATCAGAAGACCGATTGCAACCCCCACAAAACAAGAAACAAACCCGAGCTGTGGATAAAGCTCAAACCGGATCATATTCCCGGGCGACGGGCCCAGCGAGCGACTGCTCTTTGAGGTACCCTGGTGGACCACATGCGGAGTATGGGGCTGTTTGCGCTTGATGCCCAGCTTCGAGTAAAATTCCAGCTCTGTAAAAGACCAATACCCATAAACATTTCAGACCATTTCCACATCAACCATTGCTGTACGCAGCAAAAGCAGCACCTTCCGCTTCCTCTTTCGCACTGTAGTTCGGCAAAAGCTTATCCGCGAGCTCTTTCATGGCTGGATCAGGACTGGCACAACATCAAAAACGTCAGCTATGCAAAATATTTCGAGAAGGTCATTTACATACATGAGCTGGGTCCAGGGCTTGGCGCCAAGGTCCACGTTGCACGTTGGGCACGAGCACGACTTGGAGTACAGATAGAATCCTCGAATACAGCCATGGCAAACTGCACAAAAACGAAAAGTAAAAAACACTATTCCTAGAAAATAAATTTCCAGCCAAGTCACCACACACAGGTGTGCAGGCATTCTTTGACAGTGTACGGGTCCCGCAGGTACCCCTTGCACAGCTTGCAGATGAAGAACTGGTTGATGTCTGTCGTACGCAGCGTCTCCTGCGTATTTTACAGCCATTTAAATGAGTATTTTACAGCCACAAAAGAGTATTTTCCCGCCAAAACGTGGCAGCCACAGGGCCACGAATTTACGGCCCAGCGAGGCATTAGAGACTTAGTAGGACGTACCGTACGCGCCTCTGCGAACAGGACGTTGCCGTCCAGCCGCGGAGCGAACGCTGTCGAGGAGTTCTTGGCCATGATTAGCGAATAAGAACTGGAGGAACTACGTATTATAGTATTAATAATATATTGCGTACTTTATCGCGTTACCGGTACTCGGTAATTTTCAAGTTTTTGTCAACTTGAAGCAGTTCAGGCATGTGTGTGGTGTTGCCGACGTCTTCGCTTGCAGAAAATGACGAACCCAATGACGCAGGCGACAGGAACCCCCATGAGGAAAACTGTGAGCACAAAAGTGGTGCTGGTGAAAAATGATCCATTCGAGGCTCTGGAAGCTTCCTTAGAGGTTGAGTCGTTGGTTGGTTCTGGCAGTTCCAGTCTCCACGATCGTCTCATGGAGTTGTCTGGTTCAGGGTAACCCGCTGGCTGCGCTGGCGTCGGCGTTGGATTAGTTGGCAGATTATCGCTTTCGCAGTCGCATTGGCCTGACTTCCAGGACTCCTGTCGCTGTTTGTCGGCGTGTCGGCGAAGCTTTTGCACCTCGAGGTTCAACTGCGTAGCGACAGCCTCGAGGTGTCGGTGTGTCATTGTTAGTTGCTGGATACGGCACTGGTAGGTCGTGATCACGCTGGATGGAGTCGCTGGGGTGGCGAACTTGGCGCGACCACTTGACAGCAGCGATGGGAACTGGTAGCGGCGATTGATAGCGAGGTGTCCTCGAGCCTCAACTTGGCTGAAGGCCAGAGCCAACCAGTACAGGGAAATCCACCGCATTGGTGGTATGCGCTAGGTGCTGCTTTTGTGACGCAATGCGCAATGACACCAGTTATTGGCGAATTCCCGAGGCTAACCATCAATTATGACAAGGCACGCTACCATCCATCAGTCGCTCAAACCTAAAGAACTAACAACTGGAAGCAAACTTTCTTGACATTGATGTCGAAGGTGTAGCACTTAGATGCTGCTATGCAGAAGAAGCTCTATAGCTTATAACGTTCATTCAAGGGAAGAGAAACTAAAGATCGACTTGGCACCCTTTGCAAGACTGTGACTGCACAGGTTTAGAAGAACCCCACGCAAAAATAAATTCAACGCCATTCGTGATAGCGAGCAACAATGGCTGGTCGAGGACGGACAGGTTCCCTCAAACTTGAGGTTACCGGACGAGACGTGGAGAGAGAAATGGTGTCAAGTGTGTGCCGGCCGTTGCTCCGTTCAAGTTTCGCGGCGCGCTCCTTCCGTTTAATTTATTATCGCTTTGGAGGACTAGCCAGCAACGCACCACAACAGCTAGCCTTTAGCCGATTTTCAAGGGACCTTCATAAGTAAGGCCCCATTCAGACGAACTCGAAGTGTCTCGATACCCACCAACCCCGCAATAATGATGCCCACCACACGATCGAAGACGCAGACGAACCTGAACGTAGGCCCGAAGCCGGACGGAGTTGGCCCCAAGCCTGGCCGACTGTTTCAGACTCCAGTGTTCTCGCGTCGTAGTATGAGTAGCAATGCGCTGGATACCGGCAAGAAGAACGGGTCGCCCAAGAAGCCGCTTGCAAATCTCAACCCCACCAACCCACTGGCGAGCATCGTGCACCAAGCCGACAAAAGTGGCAAGCAGCAGCCCATTCTCGCAGGCAGTCGCCGCTTAGGTCGCGAGAGTTCTGGTGCGAACGGATCGCAGCAAGGCAGCTTCCGCAACTTGTTCGCGAATATCTGGTCAGCACTTGGCATCAATGAGCAGCAGCAACAAGCTTTGGACAAGAAGGCTCACGGCCGCTCGTCCCCGGACAAACTGAAAGTTGCGGGGCCGCGAGCAACACGATCGAACTGCGCAAGAGCGTCCTGCCTCCGATCTCACCCGACGATGCGAGCAAGAAATGTTTGGTGCTGGACCTGGACGAAACGCTGGTGCACTCGTCGTTCAGACCGACTACCAACTCCGACTATATCATTCCCGTGGACATCGATGGCACGATTCACCAGGTGTACGTTTGTTTGCGGCCTGGAGCGGAAGAGTTCCTCATTGAGATGGCGAAGTACTACGAGATTGTGATATACACAGCCAGTCTGAGCAAGTACGCGGACCCGCTGTTGAACAAACTGGACCCGGAAGGAGTGATCCGCTACCGTCTTTTCCGTGAGCACTGTGTGCAGTATGAGGGTAACTACGTGAAGGACCTGTCGCTTCTGGATCGCGAGATCTCACAGACGATCATCATCGACAACTCGCCCATGGCGTATTTTTTCCACCCGCGCAACGCCATCGGCTGCTCCAGTTTTATCGACGACCCGAACGACCGCGAGCTCGAGTCCATCTCTCGCTTCCTCTCTAAGGTACACGACGTGGAAGACGTGCGTGAGCACCTACACATCTGGGACGCCAACTATTAGCTTCACGGATTGTAACAGCGCGGAGTGGAGGTTGCCGATGAGGAAGATCGTGCAACCGTCACATGGCGACTGTATTATCATCATATCTACTGTAAGATTTAGAGACGCACTAGAAACCCATTTATCATAGAGACATCGAAGAAGCCTCCGTTCCAGGTGAATCTGGACAATAGACGAATTTTGAACTTGACTATTATTTTGCTGGTTTGCCTCAGTTATGGTTGTGTTTCTTCGTTTACTGTTGTCGTTGTGGTACTAGATAGTTTTTCTAAAGGTGAAAACATTTAGTAATTGTTTGAGATAGCTCTTCGGGCTGCTTTTGTGAAAACCGCAACATAAAGATAGATGCTGGCAGGTATAGGAGGACGTCAAGGAGGGACGGGTTGCCCTAGCACCTCGAAGTCATCGGAGCGAGACGTTGAGGGAGAAATGGTGTCAAGTGTGTGCCGGCCGTTGCTCCGTTCAAGTTTCGCGGCGCGCTCCTTCCGTTTAATTTATTATCGCTTTGGAGGACTAGCCAGCAACGCACCACAGCAGCTAGCCTTTAGCCGATTTTCAAGGGACCTTCATAAGTAAGGCCCCATTCAGACGAACTCGAAGTGTCTCGATACCCACCAACCCCGCAATAATGATGCCCACCACACGATCGAAGACGCAGACGAACCTGAACGTAGGCCCGAAGCCGGACGGAGTTGGCCCCAAGCCTGGCCGACTGTTTCAGACTCCAGTGTTCTCGCGTCGTAGTATGAGTAGCAATGCGCTGGATACCGGCAAGAAGAACGGGTCGCCCAAGAAGCCGCTTGCAAATCTCAACCCCACCAACCCACTGGCGAGCATCGTGCACCAAGCCGACAAAAGTGGCAAGCAGCAGCCCATTCTCGCAGGCAGTCGCCGCTTAGGTCGCGAGAGTTCTGGTGCGAACGGATCGCAGCAAGGCAGCTTCCGCAACTTGTTCGCGAATATCTGGTCAGCACTTGGCATCAATGAGCAGCAGCAACAAGCTTTGGACAAGAAGGCCCACGGCCGCTCGTCCCCGGACAAACTGAAAGTTGCGGGGGCCGCGAGCAACACGATCGAACTGCGCAAGAGCGTCCTGCCTCCGATCTCACCCGACGATGCGAGCAAGAAATGTTTGGTGCTGGACCTGGACGAAACGCTGGTGCACTCGTCGTTCAGACCGACTACCAACTCCGACTATATCATTCCCGTGGACATCGATGGCACGATTCACCAGGTGTACGTTTGTTTGCGGCCTGGAGCGGAAGAGTTCCTCATTGAGATGGCGAAGTACTACGAGATTGTGATATACACAGCCAGTCTGAGCAAGTACGCGGACCCGCTGTTGAACAAACTGGACCCGGAAGGAGTGATCCGCTACCGTCTTTTCCGTGAGCACTGTGTGCAGTATGAGGGTAACTACGTGAAGGACCTGTCGCTTCTGGATCGCGAGATCTCACAGACGATCATCATCGACAACTCGCCCATGGCGTATTTTTCCACCCGCGCAACGCCATCGGCTGCTCCAGTTTTATCGACGACCCGAACGACCGCGAGCTCGAGTCCATCTCTCGCTTCCTCTCTAAGGTACACGACGTGGAAGACGTGCGTGAGCACCTACACATCTGGGACGCCAACTATTAGCTTCACGGATTGTAACAGCGCGGAGTGGAGGTTGCCGATGAGGAAGATCGTGCAACCGTCACATGGCGACTGTATTATCATCATATCTACTGTAAGATTTAGAGACGCACTAGAAACCCATTTATCATAAAGACATCGAAGAAGCCTCCGTTCCAGATGAATCTGGACAGAAACGATTTTTTTATTTTTTGTTACGGTGCCTTAGCTGCCAGAAATATGTTGTTGGTGTTGTTGTTGCTGTTTGTAATTGACCGTGGTGACTGTGTTCCTGTCCGTTCGAAGTAAATTTGCCTGAGTTCGAGGAGCTGCGACCTGGCGCCGACCACGAACTTCTTGGCGAAGAACACGAGCGCATCCGCCACTGGCGAATGCGCTTGGCCAGCACGACCACGAACTTCTTGGCGAAGAACACGAGCGCATCCGCCACTGGCGAATGCGCTTGGCCAGCACGACCACGACGCTCACGAGGACTGCAACACGCCATAAACTCAGTCAACATCCGTAGGAGGCGGCAGAAGCGGGCAGGACGCACCTGGCAGCAGCGTCGCGTGGGCATTGGCCGTCGTGGCGATACCCATCACGGCGGCTTTAGCGTCGTGTGCTCAGCGCTGCAAAAACTGAGAAAGAGCGAACTCAGATCTACACCGGGGTTGTGTTTATAATGGTTGTTAGCTATCGTTTTTCTTTTAATGGTTGCTTTATGAGCGATTCTGATTAGCTATCAGAATCAGAATGGTGTGCTTTATGACCAATGTGCGATTAATAAGATCGAAGATACGGTATTTCAATATTCAGATGTACTGCTTTACTACGAATCCTGTAACAGAATATATCATGCCACTCCACAGGAGAAGTCTATGATTGGTCTAAAAGCTATTGGAATTAAGAGCTTGCCAAGTCGAGTAAACCGCGCTGTTTGAGCCTCCATGAATCGGAATTTAGTTACCGAAACTAAGTTGTGCAACATGAGTTTGAAAGGATTTCGAAAAACTATCAAGTACCACAACGACAACAGTAAACGAAGAAACACAACCATAACTGAGGCAAACCAGCAAAATAATAGTCAAGTTCAAAATTCGTCTATTGTCCAGATTCACCTGGAACGGAGGCTTCTTCGATGTCTCTATGATAAATGGGTTTCTAGTGCGTCTCTAAATCTTACAGTAGATATGATGATAATACAGTCGCCATGTGACGGTTGCACGATCTTCCTCATCGGCAACCTCCACTCCGCGCTGTTACAATCCGTGAAGCTAATAGTTGGCGTCCCAGATGTGTAGGTGCTCACGCACGTCTTCCACGTCGTGTACCTTAGAGAGGAAGCGAGAGATGGACTCGAGCTCGCGGTCGTTCGGGTCGTCGATAAAACTGGAGCAGCCGATGGCGTTGCGCGGGTGGAAAAATACGCCATGGGCGAGTTGTCGATGATGATCGTCTGTGAGATCTCGCGATCCAGAAGCGACAGGTCCTTCACGTAGTTACCCTCATACTGCACACAGTGCTCACGGAAAAGACGGTAGCGGATCACTCCTTCCGGGTCCAGTTTGTTCAACAGCGGGTCCGCGTACTTGCTCAGACTGGCTGTGTATATCACAATCTCGTAGTACTTCGCCATCTCAATGAGGAACTCTTCCGCTCCAGGCCGCAAACAAACGTACACCTGGTGAATCGTGCCATCGATGTCCACGGGAATGATATAGTCGGAGTTGGTAGTCGGTCTGAACGACGAGTGCACCAGCGTTTCGTCCAGGTCCAGCACCAAACATTTCTTGCTCGCATCGTCGGGTGAGATCGGAGGCAGGACGCTCTTGCGCAGTTCGATCGTGTTGCTCGCGGCCCCCGCAACTTTCAGTTTGTCCGGGGACGAGCGGCCGTGAGCCTTCTTGTCCAAAGCTTGTTGCTGCTGCTCATTGATGCCAAGTGCTGACCAGATATTCGCGAACAAGTTGCGGAAGCTGCCTTGCTGCGATCCGTTCGCACCAGAACTCTCGCGACCTAAGCGGCGACTGCCTGCGAGAATGGGCTGCTGCTTGCCACTTTTGTCGGCTTGGTGCACGATGCTCGCCAGTGGGTTGGTGGGGTTGAGATTTGCAAGCGGCTTCTTGGGCGACCCGTTCTTCTTGCCGGTATCCAGCGCATTGCTACTCATACTACGACGCGAGAACACTGGAGTCTGAAACAGTCGGCCAGGCTTGGGGCCAACTCCGTCCGGCTTCGGGCCTACGTTCAGGTTCGTCTGCGTCTTCGATCGTGTGGTGGGCATCATTATTGCGGGGTTGGTGGGTATCGAGACACTTCGAGTTCGTCTGAATGGGGCCTTACTTATGAAGGTCCCTTGAAAATCGGCTAAAGGCTAGCTGCTGTGGTGCGTTGCTGGCTAGTCCTCCAAAGCGATAATAAATTAAACGGAAGGAGCGCGCCGCGAAACTTGAACGGAGCAACGGCCGGCACACACTTGACACCATTTCTCCCTCAACGTCTCGCTCCGATGACTTCGAGGTGCTAGGGCAACCCGTCCCTCCTTGACGTCCTCCTATACCTGCCAGCATCTATCTTTATGTTGCGGTTTTCACAAAAAAGCAGCCCGAAGAGCTATCTCAAACAATTACTAAATGTTTTCACCTTTAGAAAACTATCTAGTACCACAACGACAACAGTAAACGAAGAAACACAACCATAACTGAGGCAAACCAGCAAAATAATAGTCAAGTTCAAAATTCGTCTATTGTCCAGATTCACCTGGAACGGAGGCTTCTTCGATGTCTCTATGATAAATGGGTTTCTAGTGCGTCTCTAAATCTTACAGTAGATATGATGATAATACAGTCGCCATGTGACGGTTGCACGATCTTCCTCATCGGCAACCTCCACTCCGCGCTGTTACAATCCGTGAAGCTAATAGTTGGCGTCCCAGATGTGTAGGTGCTCACGCACGTCTTCCACGTCGTGTACCTTAGAGAGGAAGCGAGAGATGGACTCGAGCTCGCGGTCGTTCGGGTCGTCGATAAAACTGGAGCAGCCGATGGCGTTGCGCGGGTGGAAAAATACGCCATGGGCGAGTTGTCGATGATGATCGTCTGTGAGATCTCGCGATCCAGAAGCGACAGGTCCTTCACGTAGTTACCCTCATACTGCACACAGTGCTCACGGAAAAGACGGTAGCGGATCACTCCTTCCGGGTCCAGTTTGTTCAACAGCGGGTCCGCGTACTTGCTCAGACTGGCTGTGTATATCACAATCTCGTAGTACTTCGCCATCTCAATGAGGAACTCTTCCGCTCCAGGCCGCAAACAAACGTACACCTGGTGAATCGTGCCATCGATGTCCACGGGAATGATATAGTCGGAGTTGGTAGTCGGTCTGAACGACGAGTGCACCAGCGTTTCGTCCAGGTCCAGCACCAAACATTTCTTGCTCGCGTCGTCGGGTGAGATCGGAGGCAGGACGCTCTTGCGCAGTTCGATCGTGTTGCTCGCGGCCCCCGCAACTTTCAGTTTGTCCGGGGACGAGCGGCCGTGAGCCTTCTTGTCCAAAGCTTGTTGCTGCTGCTCATTGATGCCAAGTGCTGACCAGATATTCGCGAACAAGTTGCGGAAGCTGCCTTGCTGCGATCCGTTCGCACCAGAACTCTCGCGACCTAAGCGGCGACTGCCTGCGAGAATGGGCTGCTGCTTGCCACTTTTGTCGGCTTGGTGCACGATGCTCGCCAGTGGGTTGGTGGGGTTGAGATTTGCAAGCGGCTTCTTGGGCGACCCGTTCTTCTTGCCGGTATCCAGCGCATTGCTACTCATACTACGACGCGAGAACACTGGAGTCTGAAACAGTCGGCCAGGCTTGGGGCCAACTCCGTCCGGCTTCGGGCCTACGTTCAGGTTCGTCTGCGTCTTCGATCGTGTGGTGGGCATCATTATTGCGGGGTTGGTGGGTATCGAGACACTTCGAGTTCGTCTGAATGGGGCCTTACTTATGAAGGTCCCTTGAAAATCGGCTAAAGGCTAGCTGCTGTGGTGCGTTGCTGGCTAGTCCTCCAAAGCGATAATAAATTAAACGGAAGGAGCGCGCCGCGAAACTTGAACGGAGCAACGGCCGGCACACACTTGACACCATTTCTCCCTCAACGTCTCGCTCCGATGACTTCGAGGTGCTAGGGCAACCCGTCCCTCCTTGACGTCCTCCTATACCTGCCAGCATCTATCTTTATGTTGCGGTTTTCACAAAAAAGCAGCCCGAAGAGCTATCTCAAACAATTACTAAATGTTTTCACCTTTAGAAAAACTATCTAGTACCACAACGACAACAGTAAACGAAGAAACACAACCATAACTGAGGCAAACCAGCAAAATAATAGTCAAGTTCAAAATTCGTCTATTGTCCAGATTCACCTGGAACGGAGGCTTCTTCGATGTCTCTATGATAAATGGGTTTCTAGTGCGTCTCTAAATCTTACAGTAGATATGATGATAATACAGTCGCCATGTGACGGTTGCACGATCTTCCTCATCGGCAACCTCCACTCCGCGCTGTTACAATCCGTGAAGCTAATAGTTGGCGTCCCAGATGTGTAGGTGCTCACGCACGTCTTCCACGTCGTGTACCTTAGAGAGGAAGCGAGAGATGGACTCGAGCTCGCGGTCGTTCGGGTCGTCGATAAAACTGGAGCAGCCGATGGCGTTGCGCGGGTGGAAAAAATACGCCATGGGCGAGTTGTCGATGATGATCGTCTGTGAGATCTCGCGATCCAGAAGCGACAGGTCCTTCACGTAGTTACCCTCATACTGCACACAGTGCTCACGGAAAAGACGGTAGCGGATCACTCCTTCCGGGTCCAGTTTGTTCAACAGCGGGTCCGCGTACTTGCTCAGACTGGCTGTGTATATCACAATCTCGTAGTACTTCGCCATCTCAATGAGGAACTCTTCCGCTCCAGGCCGCAAACAAACGTACACCTGGTGAATCGTGCCATCGATGTCCACGGGAATGATATAGTCGGAGTTGGTAGTCGGTCTGAACGACGAGTGCACCAGCGTTTCGTCCAGGTCCAGCACCAAACATTTCTTGCTCGCATCGTCGGGTGAGATCGGAGGCAGGACGCTCTTGCGCAGTTCGATCGTGTTGCTCGCGGCCCCCGCAACTTTCAGTTTGTCCGGGGACGAGCGGCCGTGGGCCTTCTTGTCCAAAGCTTGTTGCTGCTGCTCATTGATGCCAAGTGCTGACCAGATATTCGCGAACAAGTTGCGGAAGCTGCCTTGCTGCGATCCGTTCGCACCAGAACTCTCGCGACCTAAGCGGCGACTGCCTGCGAGAATGGGCTGCTGCTTGCCACTTTTGTCGGCTTGGTGCACGATGCTCGCCAGTGGGTTGGTGGGGTTGAGATTTGCAAGCGGCTTCTTGGGCGACCCGTTCTTCTTGCCGGTATCCAGCGCATTGCTACTCATACTACGACGCGAGAACACTGGAGTCTGAAACAGTCGGCCAGGCTTGGGGCCAACTCCGTCCGGCTTCGGGCCTACGTTCAGGTTCGTCTGCGTCTTCGATCGTGTGGTGGGCATCATTATTGCGGGGTTGGTGGGTATCGAGACACTTCGAGTTCGTCTGAATGGGGCCTTACTTATGAAGGTCCCTTGAAAATCGGCTAAAGGCTAGCTGCTGTGGTGCGTTGCTGGCTAGTCCTCCAAAGCGATAATAAATTAAACGGAAGGAGCGCGCCGCGAAACTTGAACGGAGCAACGGCCGGCACACACTTGACACCATTTCTCCCTCAACGTCTCGCTCCGATGACTTCGAGGTGCTAGGGCAACCCGTCCCTCCTTGACGTCCTCCTATACCTGCCAGCATCTATCTTTATGTTGCGGTTTTCACAAAAAAGCAGCCCGAAGAGCTATCTCAAACAATTACTAAATGTTTTCACCTTTAGAAAAACTATCTAGTACCACAACGACAACAGTAAACGAAGAAACACAACCATAACTGAGGCAAACCAGCAAAATAATAGTCAAGTTCAAAATTCGTCTATTGTCCAGATTCACCTGGAACGGAGGCTTCTTCGATGTCTCTATGATAAATGGGTTTCTAGTGCGTCTCTAAATCTTACAGTAGATATGATGATAATACAGTCGCCATGTGACGGTTGCACGATCTTCCTCATCGGCAACCTCCACTCCGCGCTGTTACAATCCGTGAAGCTAATAGTTGGCGTCCCAGATGTGTAGGTGCTCACGCACGTCTTCCACGTCGTGTACCTTAGAGAGGAAGCGAGAGATGGACTCGAGCTCGCGGTCGTTCGGGTCGTCGATAAAACTGGAGCAGCCGATGGCGTTGCGCGGGTGGAAAAATACGCCATGGGCGAGTTGTCGATGATGATCGTCTGTGAGATCTCGCGATCCAGAAGCGACAGGTCCTTCACGTAGTTACCCTCATACTGCACACAGTGCTCACGGAAAAGACGGTAGCGGATCACTCCTTCCGGGTCCAGTTTGTTCAACAGCGGGTCCGCGTACTTGCTCAGACTGGCTGTGTATATCACAATCTCGTAGTACTTCGCCATCTCAATGAGGAACTCTTCCGCTCCAGGCCGCAAACAAACGTACACCTGGTGAATCGTGCCATCGATGTCCACGGGAATGATATAGTCGGAGTTGGTAGTCGGTCTGAACGACGAGTGCACCAGCGTTTCGTCCAGGTCCAGCACCAAACATTTCTTGCTCGCATCGTCGGGTGAGATCGGAGGCAGGACGCTCTTGCGCAGTTCGATCGTGTTGCTCGCGGCCCCGCAACTTTCAGTTTGTCCGGGGACGAGCGGCCGTGGGCCTTCTTGTCCAAAGCTTGTTGCTGCTGCTCATTGATGCCAAGTGCTGACCAGATATTCGCGAACAAGTTGCGGAAGCTGCCTTGCTGCGATCCGTTCGCACCAGAACTCTCGCGACCTAAGCGGCGACTGCCTGCGAGAATGGGCTGCTGCTTGCCACTTTTGTCGGCTTGGTGCACGATGCTCGCCAGTGGGTTGGTGGGGTTGAGATTTGCAAGCGGCTTCTTGGGCGACCCGTTCTTCTTGCCGGTATCCAGCGCATTGCTACTCATACTACGACGCGAGAACACTGGAGTCTGAAACAGTCGGCCAGGCTTGGGGCCAACTCCGTCCGGCTTCGGGCCTACGTTCAGGTTCGTCTGCGTCTTCGATCGTGTGGTGGGCATCATTATTGCGGGGTTGGTGGGTATCGAGACACTTCGAGTTCGTCTGAATGGGGCCTTACTTATGAAGGTCCCTTGAAAATCGGCTAAAGGCTAGCTGCTGTGGTGCGTTGCTGGCTAGTCCTCCAAAGCGATAATAAATTAAACGGAAGGAGCGCGCCGCGAAACTTGAACGGAGCAACGGCCGGCACACACTTGACACCATTTCTCCCTCAACGTCTCGCTCCGATGACTTCGAGGTGCTAGGGCAACCCGTCCCTCCTTGACGTCCTCCTATACCTGCCAGCATCTATCTTTATGTTGCGGTTTTCACAAAAAAGCAGCCCGAAGAGCTATCTCAAACAATTACTAAATGTTTTCACCTTTAGAAAAACTATCTAGTACCACAACGACAACAGTAAACGAAGAAACACAACCATAACTGAGGCAAACCAGCAAAATAATAGTCAAGTTCAAAATTCGTCTATTGTCCAGATTCACCTGGAACGGAGGCTTCTTCGATGTCTCTATGATAAATGGGTTTCTAGTGCGTCTCTAAATCTTACAGTAGATATGATGATAATACAGTCGCCATGTGACGGTTGCACGATCTTCCTCATCGGCAACCTCCACTCCGCGCTGTTACAATCCGTGAAGCTAATAGTTGGCGTCCCAGATGTGTAGGTGCTCACGCACGTCTTCCACGTCGTGTACCTTAGAGAGGAAGCGAGAGATGGACTCGAGCTCGCGGTCGTTCGGGTCGTCGATAAAACTGGAGCAGCCGATGGCGTTGCGCGGGTGGAAAAAATACGCCATGGGCGAGTTGTCGATGATGATCGTCTGTGAGATCTCGCGATCCAGAAGCGACAGGTCCTTCACGTAGTTACCCTCATACTGCACACAGTGCTCACGGAAAAGACGGTAGCGGATCACTCCTTCCGGGTCCAGTTTGTTCAACAGCGGGTCCGCGTACTTGCTCAGACTGGCTGTGTATATCACAATCTCGTAGTACTTCGCCATCTCAATGAGGAACTCTTCCGCTCCAGGCCGCAAACAAACGTACACCTGGTGAATCGTGCCATCGATGTCCACGGGAATGATATAGTCGGAGTTGGTAGTCGGTCTGAACGACGAGTGCACCAGCGTTTCGTCCAGGTCCAGCACCAAACATTTCTTGCTCGCGTCGTCGGGTGAGATCGGAGGCAGGACGCTCTTGCGCAGTTCGATCGTGTTGCTCGCGGCCCCGCAACTTTCAGTTTGTCCGGGGACGAGCGGCCGTGAGCCTTCTTGTCCAAAGCTTGTTGCTGCTGCTCATTGATGCCAAGTGCTGACCAGATATTCGCGAACAAGTTGCGGAAGCTGCCTTGCTGCGATCCGTTCGCACCAGAACTCTCGCGACCTAAGCGGCGACTGCCTGCGAGAATGGGCTGCTGCTTGCCACTTTTGTCGGCTTGGTGCACGATGCTCGCCAGTGGGTTGGTGGGGTTGAGATTTGCAAGCGGCTTCTTGGGCGACCCGTTCTTCTTGCCGGTATCCAGCGCATTGCTACTCATACTACGACGCGAGAACACTGGAGTCTGAAACAGTCGGCCAGGCTTGGGGCCAACTCCGTCCGGCTTCGGGCCTACGTTCAGGTTCGTCTGCGTCTTCGATCGTGTGGTGGGCATCATTATTGCGGGGTTGGTGGGTATCGAGACACTTCGAGTTCGTCTGAATGGGGCCTTACTTATGAAGGTCCCTTGAAAATCGGCTAAAGGCTAGCTGCTGTGGTGCGTTGCTGGCTAGTCCTCCAAAGCGATAATAAATTAAACGGAAGGAGCGCGCCGCGAAACTTGAACGGAGCAACGGCCGGCACACACTTGACACCATTTCTCCCTCAACGTCTCGCTCCGATGACTTCGAGGTGTTAGGGCAACCCGTCCCTCCTTGACGTCCTCCTATACCTGCCAGCACCTGTCTATGACTGCGCCTCATTTATTTTCGCTTTCCTATTCTTCTCAACCTGTGCGGTGATAACCAATTCCACCGCCCAGAAGGCAGGGCTCCCGATTATGGCATGGTCTTTTCAATAATTTCTTATGAAACCATAAATATATTTATTTCTGCCAACCAGGAAGACCATAACATTATTTATTCTGGACGCACCGCTACATAATTTATGGAACTCATTTTTCCTCCTAATAAAGTGATTCAAGCTGTCAAATCCGTTGTCTTTTGAGTTTCTAAGCAACGCACTGCGAGTACTACGTAGTATGTGCTTGTACTCCCGTCCACACTTAAGTTTTCGTGGTTTTGCAGGTGCAATGCAACGTCAGCTTGCGCTTCATTATTTATTGCTCACTGCTGTAAGATGACATAATTTATGTTTCCATTTCAGATTGCTCATGCCATTATTTATGTCAGAGGTGGCCTCCTCATAAAAAATGCCATAATCGGGAGCCCTGGCAGAAGGGCAAGCAAGGTGAGGATAATCTCCCGGAGGAGGCTGCAACGACTTGTTTTTTATGCAAATGGTTGTTCGCAAGACTAAGAGCATCTCCACCGGTGGGGGTCAAATCGCCGATTTAGCCAGAAATTCCCACCACCGGTGAGGGTCAAATCGTCGATTTGACCTTGATCCGATTAGCTTCTGGTTTGATTTGCCATGGGCTTACATGGGCGACAGGGGGCTTTTTGTACGGATTGCACAACTGGAGCTAATACTTTTGCTCGGTGTAGCAACGGGGGTGCGGCTTTGTAATTCTTGGAACGGCTTTGCGAGAAATTCGAAGCTGATGATGACAAGCGCAAAAGCTCGGATTGTCGTGCTGCTTGACAGGATGGTCACAGGAAAGTCAAAGTTCAACGTTCTCGATGGCAGCTTTAAATCGGAACCGGTGGGGAGACTCAAAGTCAAGTCGCGGATTTGGTCAATAGTTTTGATCAACCGGTGGAGATGCTGGTGGCTTCATGATTTTTCGACCTAACACGTTAACAACTCATTTGAAAAGTCAATATCCCGAGTTAAATCAACAGTACTCTAAGTTCGATGCAACTCAACTATAACAGGGCTGCGCGTAGGCTAGGAACAGAAATCCTAGTTGTCTTTACAAAGTCGCGCTGCGCACGAAGAAGTTCAGAAATTTATGATTTTTGGGTTTGAAATTTGAAGTACAGATTGCGTATCGATTTGATTGCTCCTAATTTACTCTCAATTTTTTTACACACGTGGGCTCAGCCCCAATTATTTTTGCGCAACACAAAGTGAGATACCCAATTATTTTTGCGCAAAATGGGTTCAGCCCCATGTCCAAAGCTTCAACACGCCCACAAACTTGCACAGCTGCCCTTTCTGAGTTCACACAGGTTATTATTTTAATCTGTGTGAACTCAAAAAGGGCAGCTATTAAAATAGTTAGGAATAGGGATGTTTTGTGCAATGCACTTTTCGTGCATTTTACCCTTGCTATGCACACAAAAGCATTTTACCCTGCTATGCTCATTTAAAAATGCAGATGCGGTATTGTGAATTCCGGCTAAATTTGCCGAATAAGAGCATCTGGGCAAAACCTTGCCAAACCTAAAATGGCCGTCGCATTTGGCATATCGCGAGCCACCGCGAGCGGTATCGAACGCA
Organism: Phytophthora hibernalis; assembly: GCA_012656075.1. Classification (NCBI taxonomy): domain Eukaryota; phylum Oomycota; class Peronosporomycetes; order Peronosporales; family Peronosporaceae; genus Phytophthora; species Phytophthora hibernalis. The sequence continues at coordinate 46,476 of JAAKBF010000189.1, read as the reverse complement.
GAGATGCTCTAAAGGTTGCACAAGAACAGCTAGACCTCAACCTCTTCAGCATCGCCATCAACCAGAACGATTCTCTGGCTGCAGAGTTCTTGTTACTCAAGAAGCAAGCGGCGCTACAGCGGCTACGTGCTGAGCTGCAGAGTACTGGTGGCACTGAGAGCACTTCCGTACCACCACGTGTGCCCACACAGCCTGAGCCCGACACTCCATTAGAGACAGACGAGGAATCCAGCCGACCGAGCGCAGTCGTTTGAGTAAAACGCGCACCAGCCCTATCTATATTATGCATTCAATACATTGTGGCTGCTTTGACGGTCACTTCTGGGATCCATGAATGGCCCACATGTGCTCAATGAGGTCGTTCTGCAGCTGCAAATGTAGTCGCTTGTCACGTAGCTTTACTGTCCGCAACACGAGCGCATCAACACTGGGGTCCAGTAAATGGTGGTGGTCTTGATACCGCCAACACGGGCATTCCACCTGGCTGGCACGCTGGGTCGAAAAGATACCCGTGTGAATCGATGTCTGTCTCGTCGACCACTATCATGTTGTGAAGTATGACACAGGCTTTCATGACCGTCTCCATGTCGTTAGCGCTCCAAAGTCGGCATGGCGTATCGAGTATGCGCCAACGCGCCTGTAGGACGCCAAAGCAGCGCTCGACATCTTTGCGGCACGCCTCTTGCATTCGAGCAAAGTGCTGATACTTTAGACCCAAAGGCTTCTCTATAGACTTCACAAACACCGGCCAGCTAGGGTAGATGCCATCAGCGAGCAGGTACGGGGTGTTATACGCGTACCCTACGAGTGATCACTTAGTTATCGTGCTCGTTTCACAACAACGTAAATAGGCGTACCGTACCGTTGATCTCATAGTGCACTGTAGCTGCTTCACCACGCAGGATGGCATCAAACACGGGAGACTGCTTCAAGATGTTTAGGTCGTTCAGGGAGCCAGGCGAGCCAAAGTTGTAGTGCCGGATCCTCAGCTTGTTGTCAGCAACCGCCTCAAGCACCTTGCTTGGCTTCTTTTCTTTTCCTTTGTGCTGTCCGGTCACTGCCAAAGGACAATTCTTCCACGTCCAATGCATGCAGTCTATAGATCCCACCATACCGACAAAGCCGCGCTTTGCATTTTCTTCGAGCAGGTCACGAATCTCGGAAGGTGTAGGCGGCCGCAAATACTCTGGTGAGAAGACAGCGATGACTGCTTCACAGAAGTACTGCACACAATTTTTGACCGTGGTCTCTGACATCTCCAAGTTTTCATCAATAGAATCGAATGACGATGCGTATGCGAGGACACGGAGAGCGCTGGTCACTTTGAGAAGGGATGAGATGCCGACACGTCCCGCTGCGTCTCGCTTTTGCTCAAAGAACGAATCGTATTGCACCACCGCGGTCATGATTCTCGAGAACAATTGTCGGTGCATACGGAATCGACGCCGGAAGTCATGCTCGTTGTAGACTGGGAACGGGCTCATGTATTGTTCAAAAGGCGGAGGTGTCGTGAATGGTAGACCCGCCGCTTGTTCTTCGACCGACCAGGCCTAGACCCACTAGGGCGACGCTTATTGGTCATACCCGGCGGTCGTTGCACGAAAAGGAGCTGATGAAAGAGCTCTTCCCCAACGACCGAGCACTCATCAACACCGTGATCGGATCCATCACCCGCGCCAACGTCAAGTACACCACGCGTTTGGCCGCCGAATAGCCGTATCGGTGGAGCGGCCGGCGAAACCAATACTATCTAAATTTGACTTGGCCTGTTCTCTGGATTTATTCCAGAGTTGTTACGGAGATCTTAGCGGAGATCTGATTATGTTGCTTGAAACTCAATACACATTCAAAAGACAAACATTCACGACAAACACTCACTATTGTGACAATGAAGCGACATCAAACAAAACACGTGCACGTACGTTTGGCTGCCGTTTGCCAGTTGTAGGATGAAGCGCGACGAAACTGCCGCCCGGCGAAGTCGCTTGCAGCGCCGTGGATCTAAATCCACCTCAGGGGTTTCATGTTTGTCCGTTGTCATCATAGGCTGGTTCGCTAACCAGTTGGCCATCTTGATGAATTTGCGGCGCTGGTGGTGCCACGATAATACCAATATCTTCGCTATCATTCTTCTGCATTTCCAGTAAATTGGCTTCAGATGCGCCGCTTCAAGCGTGTATCTGGAGTGATGTTGCCGATTTATCATCTCACTCCGACTACGTGTACCAGTGAGTAGCCGAGGTTACCGCACGCCGTCAGCTTCGTAAACATTCATCGCTGCCAACAGAGATCGACGATTTGGCGTGCTCGGAACGAAGTGTGACATGTGCCATGACTTAGTCATGCCGGTTCTGCATTCGCTAACTGACGGAAGTGCATAGCTAGTTCGACACATTCATAGCCAGCGACACAGCTTCAACTTGACATGGCGCCATTAGGGAGAAAGGGCTCTGACGTCTACCCAAACAATACCCTTGGAGCTGGGAATAGGTCTTAACCCATTTGTTGTCCATACATTTTCTATTTGAAAATCTGAATACTTTAATCAATATAAAATTGCAAAACGATGCATAATGCCTCGTTTTGCTATTACTTTCCGGTGACAATATTCTAAGTTTTCTGAAATGACCAGAAAATCTTTTGGGTGATATTTGTAAAACATGGCATAATGCATCGTTTTGGTCAATTTTGCGGTAGACATATTATTGGTCAATATTAAAAGCATAATATTTGAATTTGATTGGACGATTTTTAGTAAAACGATGCATTATGCCACTTTTGGCCCAGTCGGCAACAAAAGGGTTAAAACCATTCCAGCATGATGTCCGATTCGCCCATGTCGGTTGATTGTAAATGCACGTCCCATACAGGTACAAAGCTGCAGAACACAAGCTCATTCCGCGATTTGTATCGCTGTGAGGACCCACCCTAACTCAGCCTATCTCCAAGAACCATCAACCAATGTCTCTTCTTCAAAAATCCGTGACCTCCGCGCGAATGAACAACAAGGCGACCACTACACTACTGTTGATAAACTCCGTGAACATGCCACGAGCCCGATTGAGGGAACTCCGAGCCCTGTGCAGGCAACGATGCGATTTTACGGAAAGTCAGAGTTTTCACGTGGTATTCACCTGCGCATGGTTGATGACTGCTCAAGTGAAGAATTCCAACTCGTCGCGAAAGAAGTGCAGCTGCTGACTCACATGAATCAACAAAGTATCACCTTCCGAGTGACGGTTTGGGGTGCGTCACTGAACGATTCCAAATTCGTGCTGGGTGCTAAGCTCCAACTGCGAGACTTGCAAGAAATTTCGGTGTGGAACGGCATTCTGGGTGGAATTTGCCACAGTGACGATATTCAGCGACTCCCCGACGCGTGAATGAAACCTGACTGCACCAGCTACCACATGACAGGCCACAAACGATCGATGTTTAACAAGGATCCGTCGCTTGCAAGGACCGTGACTGCGGGAATGTCATCTTGTTAACCGTCATCGTGTCATGCCGTATCTGGCGGTGGTATGAAACAACCTCCGACGGTCGTACTCCTCGAGAAATGGCCAAGGACAGTTATGAGGACTGGGTACGCAATTGTGAAGAAATGGAACAATCTCGCCGAATCAGCTCCGCCTTCTGGGAACAAGATGGTAGGCCTCCGTCTGCCGACCGTCGACAAGTGCGAACAAGGAGCGGTCTACAAGCTGAGCGCCGGGAGCTACAAGAAAAGGTGCGGGCGGATGAAGAAGGTGAAGCTCGACGAGGACGTCGAGTCTTAGTCGGGGAGGATGTCACGAGTGGAAATGGTGGACACCGTCTCGGCCACGGCTCCAACCGCCGTGTGAATGGGTCGACGCTGACGCAACTTCAAGAGGCGGAGAGACTGGGCAGTCATCAAGCCGGGTCGCGGATTTTCGATGAAGTGGATCCGCTCCGTGTGCATTTTGATTGGTAAATAATCCAGTCGTGGGACGCGGACGTTGGCTAGCACGACTGCTGAGCTTGGTGGGCCCACTCTTGATCTGGCGGCGTCGGCGGGACTGCGCAGCAGCGTGGGAGTCCTCCGCGTTGAGGCCAAGGACGGCGCGAGCCAAGGATGATCAAGATAGGTCTGAAGAGTATGCTTCATCGACAAAGGAATTCGAAATGCAATGTGATCAGGAAGGAAGAAGCGTAAGAATTTCTTTTAAGTCAAGTTAATATTTTTCCAAAGCCTACTGATGAATGCAGTTATGATGTCTCGAGACCTTCAAGTCGTTCCGTCTCATCAACAGCAGCAGGAACCGGCTTAAAGTACAATAAAGTATCTAACTCTAGCGGCTCCATCAGATATAACTGTCGAAGCGACCTAACTCTCGTAGCCGCCACATAAAAGGAGGATCGCTGAGGAGTTTTCCTTGTTTTGTGCCGGAGCGGCGCAAGTATCATCTTGTCAACCGTCATACCTTGGCACTTCTCAGTGGTAAGGGAAAACGCTGGGGTTAATGGAGTCTGCTCAATGGCAATGGAGAACCCACGATTTGGTAGCTGCACATGCACGCCCTTCTCACGTCGCACCCGAACGGGCACAATACCATCAGGAAGGAACGGCAAGAAACGACGGTTCTCGTAGCCCCTAAGTTTGATAAACACTACATCAGATGGTCCTGTGTGACGCACTTCTTCATACCCGTCAGCATGTAAACTCGAAGTTACCACATCACCTGCGGATACTTTAATCCCAGCCACAAAGCCAATAGTTCCATTTGCCAGTTTCAAAGCCCGTGATACGTTCTTCGTGCATTGGACCGGTGTACCAAATGCTATTTCTAACACAACTGGCATGCCATTAGTCTTATCGTCCCGTAGTGTTTGTAGGCTTCTTCGTTTTGCACGACCAAGAGGTTTACGCCTACGAGTTAGTTTTGGCACAAACTTGTGTAAAGTCTGTCCGTGAGTCCGACAGTATGCCCGTAACGCTTGAGCATTGAACTGAGTTCGCAGCTTATTCGAAGTCACGATAATAGGACAAAACGACTCATGTTCGGTGTTTCGAACACTCCAATCACTAGCATAACTCGCGACATTTACTGCATCAATATCCTCCTGAGTGTAAGTTCCAGTTCGCCACCGACTTAGAATGTCTCGCCATTCAGGATCGTCACGGTGACGCATGTTCTCAGTCAACATCACCACGTTTCGAACTTGCTGATAACTCTGGATACCTCGAGAACGAAAAAGAAATCGCCATCCTGACTAAACGTTCGTGCTCGTTGCGTTCTGACGTATGGAGGAGCACCAACATAGGCAGGTACACCAGCAACTGGTAATTGCTGCAGCCAATCTCCTACGAATAAAACATCAACGCCACCGAAGAGTAGATTGGGTTGATTTCGCAAATGCCGCAGACAACTATCAATCATTCCCACAATCTTCACATCTGTTGTAGAAATCTCGTCAACTATGAGCGTCTTGAGTTTCGCCATTTTTTCGCGTTGAACTGGCGACACCTCTTTTGTTTTTGAAAATCCACTCAAACTCCAGCCAAAAACTTATGGATTGTCTCTCCATTAACTGCTTGAGCTGTCACCCCTTGATACGCCACCGTACCAATACCCCCACGCAGATGCAAGTCTTTGGATAGCCCAAATGACTCTACTCTTTCCAGCTCCTGGCAATTCACCCAAAAAGAAACCAACGGCTCCCTCAACGCAGCAGAAGTATCATCAAGCGTCAAAGCCTCTAAAAGGCGTGTCCCAACCACCACAAACATTTTATGCTGCTTTTCGTTGAGCTTGAAGTGAGATGAAACTTCACGAAGAGTAGCTCGTGGTGGAAGCTGCCTCGGTATCCCAGCTGGGGTGGTTCCCATTCATCTGACCCATTGATGGCATTCATAACTTCAATGCCCGTTGCTACAGCTGGAAAATCTATCATTTTATGCCTGATATCATCCCCTGGAGATATATCCTTTGCAAGTAGTGTATTGCATCATCTAGAGCAGCCATATCCATTAGACACTCTATATGTTCGTCACATAACATTGCTGATGATGCCAGCTCCGTAGATTCTACTCCTCGCTTGAGTTCGCTTACATGATCTTCGTTTGGCTGAGCACGTGTTATATCATCCAGCATATTCGATGCGTCAAAATCATCGTCGCTAATATCAACCTCCTCGTGAGGTGTCATCTCCACTGTATCACCTGTGACACAGTGCTGATAGTGAAGCACGTCATCGTCTTCCTTAGTGTCAGCAAGTTCACGCGATATATAATAGTCTTCACTGAGATTGGCATAGATATGTGCGGCTCTGCATCAGTAGAGCTCCACCAATTTTCAAACGTAGTCACAACTCTCTCATCTGTCGTCGGAAAGTCACCAGTACCCCAAAATGGCTTAAACAAAGCCATTAAACGTTTGTAATACTCCACTTTGATAGCTAGTGTTGTGTCTGCCCTGCGCATATCTGGCAATCTTGAGCTGAAGACAGTCACGACAGCTTCAGCAGAACGACGATGAATAGAGTGCGTACGATGCTGCGGATGTTGTTCCTGGAACAACAATCCTTTGCAATTCCTTTTTCTCCCAGCACCGTTTGAATTCCATCAACGGAACGTCACCCATTGCACTTGGTCTTGCACAGTAATCGATTAGAGCATTCACAGGTTTATACGTCCTTTCCTGCACTTCTTCAAGCACAGCAGTATCTCTCTCCACATCAGAAAGCACCTTAACAATAGAATCCAGGTGCAGTCCAACAAATTCATGCGAAGAGTAGAACGGTGACTCGCAATAAATACAATGCTGCCATCGGTGCTGACACCTCTTGGCCATTGGAGAGAGTAAAACACATCGACTGGATGCGCTTTCGGCCAGCACTGAAGGCATCTGCAAGAACTTGACTATTTCCATTTGCCTTGTCGAACGCATGAAGCTGAAGAGCTGCAGGATTTTCGATTTCTTTTTGCGGTTTCGTGCAGTATTTCATCATGTAGAAGCTCTTGAATGGACCTTCTATAACAATGTCAGCATAATATAAACCATTGGTTGCTCCATATATACCTTCGCCAGCTCCTAAAACTTCACGTCGTGATTGCATTTAAATGTACTGCTGATCACTGGGAGATGCGCATTGATATACTCATTCCCCAACTTCCGACCCAGCTCTATGGAATCACTTGACGTCCAATGCGTTTCAGTGCAGCTTGCTTTCGGAAAAACATCCGACAAATTTTGCCTGATGGTGTTCTCTTCGAGCGCTTAAAGCATGACTGTGAATGATACCAATGGTGGCTTTGGAATGATAGTAATGATCGCGTGCTCATGATAGCTTCCAACTCAGAAAGCTGAGAAAATGGTGTGAAAGGTTTCGAAATAGCCGAACGAGCAAAGCATGCAGCTTCTGATAATACGTCAGAATCACCGCCAAGTCTCGAACCAACTCGACTCAAATGCTCATCAATCACTTCATTGCCACCAAATCGACGTCCGCAATCGGAGCATTGAACTGTGATCGGCCAAGAATCTCCTTTCCGTGGCTGCTGGTAAGCCTCCTGCTCTATTTCAGTTGCCACAAGAGCACCAGCTTCGCACACCGGACATGTATCTGGATGCAGCGGTACATCACTAGTGACAATTGAATCCACATACCCCACCAGCCTTCGTTTGAATTCAGCTCTCTTACAAAGCCTACTATACTCAGCCACTGTTGTAGGAAACCCAGCAACCCATATCATCATGTGGCAATGCAAATCACCGGTGGATGACTGCGACTCAGTAGATCCAAAAATGCCTTGGTGTCCCCGAATATACCATAGCAGCATTTGCCGCCCTGTTCCAGTTTAGAAGCACTGTGATAACAATATCGATCACATGATCGAAGTACCTTCAACAGCAAAAACATCACTCACTTAGTAATGCAACAACCAAGAACATGTACAGTATGACTCACCGCGCACAGGAAACAGGATTCGCCGTTGCAATCATCCCTAACTTAGCACGAGTAAACTCCAAATGCTGTGTGACATCAGCTTCGATTGCATCCAACAAATCCCGCGGAATCACACCTGCTATGTTAGCAATTCGGTACGTTGTACTGCTGCTTGGAGAAATCGTAAAAAATATTGCTGGTTGACCGAACGCAAGTGGCATAGACAGTAAGTTGGTTCGTGCTGCCGTCCGCTCTTCGTTAGAACCCCAATGTGCTCGCAGTCCTGTTGAAACAATCGAAAACAATCCACTAACTTTCCTATATTCCGCAGGCGCCGAAACCTCGCCTGCACCAGATTGCATCGACTTCAACCGTGCTTTTGTAAACTCCAAGTGAGTCATCAGCTCATTTCGAGTCACACTTGCTGCATTCAATGCGGTACGCGGAGCAAGCTTAGCTTGAAGACATACTGCATGAAGCATACTTTGTCGAGCTAATACATCAAACGCAGTGAGCAAAAACCATGATGACGAGCATGCCGACGTGTCGATAGACGAAGACAGTATCGGATGTACTCGTTCAATCCAATAGGAATTTTCCGATCTTCATCCAATCCCCCTCGTCCATACGGGAATAATTCGCAAAATGCCAGACACCAGTACTCACTGTCAAAATCCGAAACGATCTCACTTGATCGACGCACAATCACTTTATCGCTTCGTAGCAACCGTAATACACCATCGACCGCATTTTCATGCTCAAAATCAGTCACAATACCCACCGACTGCTGTTCGCAAGCTTCATCTTCCACACAAGCAACTTGTTCGTGAGCCGGTACAGGTGCATTGAACCGCCACGTAGCTGCATCGAGATCGTCAGCGGCTTGAATATCATCCAGGATATCACTGTCATTTTGCTCTTCTGAACTAGCTTCGCAAGCTACTGCCCGATCAATTACCACCGATGTTTCGATCCCATCATTACCAATCTGCATCGAATCAATGTTTTTGAACTTAATGTTATTTTCTCGGTACCAAGATAACTGATCTCTCAAGCGTTCGCTTCGTACCTCAAACTTTTTCATCATCCGAGCTTTTTGCCTTGACGTCATTGCACCAATCAACACGACTCGAATCATACCCTCAGATATTACTTGGTGAAAGAGCAACTGTGCAGGACAGTCAGGATTCGCTCGGAACATGTACGCATGCGACCGTAAGCTTGCATGTTTACCACCACGAACGAAGCTAAATAACGCATTGGCTGCACTCGATTAAGCATGGCATTCGCCGTATTGTAGTATCTGCAAACACTTCAGGTAGTTCACCAATAAATAGCCCATTCGCAATAGAAAACTTGGAACACTTCTTCAATCGCTTATTCGATAATGACACCAAACACGACCGACACAGCCGCATCTTCGAATCATTCCCTTCACCGTCAATGCCCTTCCCAGACAGCAACAGGCCTCTCAAAACTGGGCAAATATCCGACACACTGTAGTAATCACGTATATTCGGGGTCACATCATCCGGTGGTTTCAAACGATTCTGCATAGCCTCAACTAACTGTCCACATCTCGAAATCAGCTTCACTACCATCTCACATGATGGAAAGAAGCAATCACACACACAGCACACCCATTCCTCCATTTGATCGCTTGCCAACTTTCCCGAGCAATCATCGAATATTCGCTCCATCACGCCTGTAGACACAGTTCCAATGACCCCATCAACATGATGTTCGCTAGAATCTCCACCTCCAGCTTCTTCACCGCGAGAAACCTGCGCCTCCTCAGCAGGTATCATTCCCTCACTTATTACACAAGGTTCTTCAACTCGTTCACACAGCTCAGCATTATTTTCCGCTATCCTCGGATCCCTACGACACCCCGTAATACCCTGTGTATTCCTCCCGTGTCTTTTCTTCCGCTTTCGACAATTAGACACTACTTCATCCTGCTTCAACTCAGCATCACGTCTTCTTCGAGTCCGAACCCGCCTCCGCTCCATCGAAGCTCGCTGCTTACAACTTTCACAACGCCGGTTCACTACACCTCTTCCCAGTAATTCCTGCTCATACTCCTCACATCGACACTTCATCTTGTACGTTGCATCCCCTGTTTGTTTATACCGTACTTCATATATTGTCTCTATCTCTACACAGCAAGAGACAGTGATTGAACACCAATCCCACTCAGTACACATCAAACCACACAAAACGTAAAATCCAGAGCTCTTCCGGGCGACAGCACGGCAATGTTTCTGTGTTTATTGCCAGGATAGCATGGCCGTACCGGTGGAGATACTGTAAGGTCTATTGCGCTGGGTCGACAAAGATCGACCCAATACAAAATCCAAGTCAAATCACTTGTTTAGGTTGTTCTGTTAAGTACGACTCTGACTACGGCCGGTCTATCGGCCCCGATAGTAAAGCCAAGTGAACGATTCGCCGCCAGTTTGCCGGGGGTCGATTTACGAATCGAACAATCCAGTTTTGAGTAGAACTCACAATATATTGTTATTACGAAAATAGCCCCGAGCGAGGCGTTGGTTGAGGAGATGGCGCTGGAGCAGGAAAGGTGAGCGCTTTCGAAGGTGACTTCTGTTCGCGGTCAGTCTGCAAGATCACCGCTTGCGCGGGTTCGTGCGAGCAGTCACGCGTTGAAGTTTGAATTTGGGTACGGAATTTGGGCAGATGACACTTTTTATTACATAAATGCTGGTCCCATTTGAGGTACCCAATGCACGAAACCTAATTAGGGACTAATAACTAATATCCACCATAAATGATATGTTGAAGTCCCTTATTTAGTCACTCATTCCCTCTTGAAAATGATACGGAGTTTGTACTTATTTACCAAGGGTATAGAAAGACTGTGTGTGCAAGTTAGTGGGCGGAACCTGTACCATTAGCATAGTTGTCAGTACTTGTTTACAATCACATCCTATCAAGGTCCGCATACAGTTAGTGTGTGCATGTGCATGTACAGTATAACAGTAGATTTCATTCAGAGAGCACTCGACCTATGACCACGTCTTTGACGCATCTTCTGCACCTGCTTCGCAGCGAGAAAATATGAAAATAGTCGGAACAGGCCTGAAATACACATCAAATAATATTCAATCGCAGAGGCACACAAAAAGGCACGCAGCAAGCGTGAGCCTCGGCAGCAGAACAGAAGGGAGGTAGGCCGATCCAACACGACGAGATGCAGCGCGCCCGCAGCGAGACGGCAGAGGTCGTTGACCTCCCGGGGACGCGTAAAGTGCGACTAACGATGATCTTAGTCAAACGACCAGCCGGCACGCTGTAGACGACTGAAACGACGGCAGGAGCCGGGCCAACATGGTCCTGCCGCCTGCGGTAATCGAGCTTACGGCAAGCGACGATGATGCAGGACAGATTGAGCCTAGCGACATAACCAGCAAGCACACAGGTCAGGTTAACCTACAGCAAAGACCCGTAAGGGCAGCGCTTAAGAAGGAGTTGCGACAAGCAGCAGCGAGTATTGTATGTCAGGTACCGACCTATACAGATCTGAGTGAAAAGCGAAGAAGGTCTTGCGCCGGGTCAATCCGTTCCCTGTAAATCGTTCCAGGAAGAAGAAGTACAAGACATTTAGGACACCAGTACGAGACTCAAAGAGTATTTATTTCGCGAAAACGATGAAGACGCGCTTTCTTCACCAAATTTTCTCCAGTCCAAACTCATCTTCCATTCTCACTGCTTCGAACCCGTTTCTGAAAGAAATTGTGCACTTGGTGATAACGTTGTCTCATTAGAAAGGAGGCAGAAGATATATCCCATAATGTGCACAAGCGGGAGAATACAGAAGCATTTAGCGGAAATATGGGCCGTTGGTTGTGATTCCAAGGCACAGCAACGGAGATAATATATCTGCAAAGTGTGACCACTGTCTCTTTTGCGAGGACAAGATGGAGGAGGAGACCCTCCAAACATCGGTGTCAGCCTTTTTGCTCGAATAACAGCTTCGTAGTGATGATAAAGGGGATGCTGAGGATCCAGGTCAAACCCTTTAGGACGTTTGCGGGCACGATTCGATTTCCCACATGATTGTTCTTGACGAGGTATAATGTTCACCATACATATGCAAATTCGATCGGAGAATAGTCCACAAAATGTTTTCCCGAAACTTGTATGATTCGACTTGAGTGACGAATTTTAATTTTCCATCGACTTTGTAAGACCGAGCCCCTCCTGTGGAATGACGTTCACTCAACGAATTACTGAGCACCGATAAATTCTCGGAATGCGCGAAATTTGCAAGATTTTCAATGGCTTCCTCAATTGGGATGGGCGTACTGCTGTCAAAGTTCTCAAAGTCACCAACATCAACATACTCTCTTCATCACTGTCAGTAGACAATTCATCATCAACCAGGCCATAATTCCGCTTCCAACTCTGTATTCGCATCATTCAATCCAGATTGAGTTCATTTATGAACCATGCGGAAACACATACCAAAACGATTCTGACGATATATATGTTTTGTGTCCGAGCAAAGCGTAAACCATCAAAATAAGTGACCACTCATGCGCACCTCCGAACGCATTAACAGTTCTTGTCGCCAAATATTGCACTTGACGTCTAGGCGTCCCGGTGTCTTCTGCTACACTTGGGTACTTTAGCGCATCATCCAGAGCGGTCAACATTACTGCCGCAGCACGTTTTAGCCCAGCACCTTCTTTTGTCATGTAGTTCTGCTGGTATTCGTCGACCATGTCTCCAGCATCTTTTCCATTCGTGATGCTGGAATTGCAATGGGAACCGGTTAATCCGGATAACAAATTGTTCGTTTCAACAAACATGCCATCAGTCTCTGGGCGGAATTGTTCCCACACAATTGGTCCTGAAATATGGGGTCGAAGAAATTGACCTTGGTTTGGGTCATAACCAGCATCCAACACATTTTCTAGATCTGGAGTGAGAGGTTTCCTACGTAAGCTCCATTGACTTTGCTCATGCAATGGTTGGGTCTTCCGTTCGTGAATACCTGCAGGGCGGCAAAGACGACATTGCGTTTTGCCATGTTTTCCTTTGATACACGTTTTCGAGTGGCTATGTATATTTGTAGCAGCGATGGGTTTTTCAATTGCGCCATGGAGCCACCAGACACAGGCGGTAGCTCCACTTCGCAAGCCCGAGGTAATGGACAAGCACGTTCCATATTTTCCCTTTCATATAACCAAGCTCGTGTTTCAGGAGATAATCGATTGGTAGATACTGCATCCATCTATTTGGCGACATGCTGACGCAATTCTTCACAAGACGCTGCACGCGTCAACATCTCTAGCGAAAAAGATGAGCCATAAATAGTCATGTGCAAATGCAAGCGCCCATCGAATCTGAGGCTCAATTACTCCATTAAATCCAACCACTTTTTCATTTCATATGCGCCTGCCTGTCGCTCCGCGAAATTGTGACTTTTTCTAATATCTTGTGAAGCCGGACAGCGCAGAATTGCATTCTGCACAAGATCCTTTTTCCTTTCAAAAACCATTGCAGCCAAAGCTGGACACCCATTTCATATTGAAAGTCGCGGTCTTGGACTTTCCTTAAGGTTTTGGGAAGCTGATCCCACTGAAAGTTTCGTTTACTATACGTACAATCTTCATCATTCCAAGCGCTAGCAGCATAATTAGATGTAAAGTGAGATCGTCTTGCTCAGGTGGAGCCACAGTAACCCAAAACTGTGGAAGACCAAACCGAAAGCGCATTGCGGCGAACTTGGGTCGTGTGGCGGCACGCTCAAAAGGCGAAAAGGTGTAGTTCCCCCAACAACTGAAATTATTCGTAGTAACCCCGCATTCAAACGTTTTGCTGCAGGTGAATCTGGGTCATTTTTGCAGCAATGAGTAATTCCTTAAATTCCGGAGAGTTTGTCAATCGACCCATCTTTTGAAGCGTCTTCGCATGAGTTGTTGCAGCCCTCGCTGCTTTTCGCACCGCCGAATGCCGTTGTAGCTGATTGAAAAGCGTCGCGACAAAAGCAGTGTCACTTTGAATCTTCCGTCATAATACCGCATCAAATGTTGAGTTAAATCATGAGGAAACGACCCACAACGAAGCATATCACCCCCCATCATGAATAAGGTAGGGAACAGCGTCCATCATTGCATCAATTATGGTGGACCTTACCTTGTCAGTTTGACACATAGCAGGCTGCAAGACGGCTGAGTGCTGAATCATCACTTCGTCAGATTGACCAGAACCACTCGCCAGATCAGACCGGAGTTAACAGCATCATCGACGGCATGTAAAGTGGCGTCGTCACTGACCACAACATCAGTTTCAATGGCGTCTTGTAAAGCAGCCAACCTTTCCACTTGAGCTGTTGAATCATCAATTTCTATAGATTCTTTTCGAATAAAACTGTGTGTTTCCTTCAACACAAACAGCCACAAAGAAATATGCTGACTTGGCAGTTCATACATCCCGCGGAATAAATGTTTCGCCCTCCACTCCTATGAAGGTCCGATAAAAGTAACACGGGGCTTGCGCTCAATATCGGTGGCAGGAAGTACTTTTGCGCATGCTTGTGGACCACTCGAAGGGAAGCAAATGGCATGACCACTGCAATGTTTTCCAGAAAGAGAGAATTCCATTCCAAAGCATCGAGCTGGCGCAATACAGTTTTTGCAAGTGCACTGAGATTAGGATTGTGATCCACAACGTTCGTACTCGTGAAGGCTGAACTTGGACTTGCGTGGATTGTACGCACATTTAGAGCATAGGTGAATTCGCTCAGTGTCTCAGGATCCAAAACAATATTTTGATCCATCCGTCATCTGAAAATTTGGGCATGGTTTCGGAAGGGATCATCCGAAAGATGAATATATCGTTTTTCATACTCGTCGATAGAAACACGAATCGTATCAGGTAAACGTGATAACGGAAGACACACGTGACCAGATTGAGGCCCAACCAGAAATTCACAGCAAGAAGCGCAGGCAAAAATTGAACTTCTGGACGGATCAACTTCAGCCGCAGATGCCTCGCAACGAGTATATTCTCGAGCACACGGAGGCGAATCGATTGCCTGCACCAGTCTCTTTCGTACGGATTCATTTACGCGAACGTGTTCGTCATTAAAAACAAATGCATCTGGATGACCACCACAACAGTAATAATAAGCTAACGCCAATCTGGGGTCTGTCGTGAATTGCTGGCCTTTCGTCATCAACAAAATTTCCTCTTCGGAAATATTGCATTTGTCCAAAATTGATTCTGCTAACAGTTGTAGCTGCTCGCTGACATTAATTTCTGGTTCGCAATTCTCGCGAGTTACCGGAACACTGCTGCTCTCAAAGCCGGTATCTGGCGTACCGTGAACTTCATGATTGGAGTCTACAAAATGCATGCAAACCTTAGAACGCAAACATACGGCTTGGGATAAGTGAATCCAACCTTTTGTCGCCGTGCAGCGCGATATTTGCGTATATATTCAGCTTTCTGACGCTTGCCCTCATTTGAGGTATTCCGATTCGTATGGTTAGCCTTTTGTGCAGCCCGAGATTTTCGCATGTAATCTGCATGTTGTTGCCGTTTCCTCTGCTCTACTGCCGCACTTTCAGTCTGGGATTGGGACGTGGCAGCTTGCATTTTAATAGCTCGGTACTCGCGCATATATGCTGCTTTGCGCTGACGTTTTCGTTGCGACGACGAATCGTCCATCGAATTTCCAGAGGCGGCGTTATCTGCTACTGGTCCGCTGGAACGAACGCCACATTGTGTCCGACGCTTAGCCATTGCTCGGCTTGTGCAGAAATACGAACTGCAAAGCGCTTCACACAAGTTAAGAGCTATCCATCAACTGTAGCGGTTCATTTCCATCACGGACAGTATTTGATTTAATAGCTATAGTCATGTGCAACATTTTGATTTGGCTACCGTAAAAACGGATCCAGTACTACACACGTATCCAGTGCAACATTCGGCACCAATAAATAACGAATCATTGCGAAATGTATGCCAACGATTTTTTACCAATGCGACTCGTCTATGTTTTTATACTTGATGTCTACTTTTTACGAGTGCCTCACTGGATCCGTGTTTTACGGTAACTGCTCGTAAACGCTAATAGTAATCCACTGCAGTATCTGTTGCACTGCTGCAACATTTGAATGTGGTTCGAATGTTGACCAAGGTTACGCTCACCAAGCAAAACTATCAGTACCGCCGCACAAGAGTGATTTATAAATAAATTCTACGATATTTGACCTTAGACAGGCATACGGCTGTACGACCTCGTACAAATTGTCTTTGCGCGCCGCTGGACCTCGTGCGGTGGTCTATGTCTACGATCGACATCACCAACCGGAACTCGTACCTGTACACGTACGTCGACAAGAAATTCACGCCGGTGTTTGTCAGCGTGTTTGCAATATATTTCCGGCAGTCTCAGCATCTACGTGCAGGATGTAGTCGTGTTCAACGACGCTGTGTGCTTCTCCGCCGCGAAGACAACAACCAGTGTGTTGTGCGGAAAGATCGCGGTTCGCGGCGTCTCATCGCGATCGTCGAAAAAACTAGGCAATTCAGTACGCGTTGGATGCTATTCAAATGCTAACTACTTCGAAGTATCTACTTCTTCGGAAGAACTTGGATACACAGAACTCGTCAAAGAACGTACATTCAGATCCAGCAGCCCGGGACCAAGTTCGCCTGGAAAATGTTGTCTGATTTCAGTAATAAGAAGCTCACAGAGATACCTACCTGCCAGTTCTTGACCCACCATGATACTCGGCGACAGCGAACACAGAATCGTCATGTACGCGCTAATGGTATGCTGAAAGCACACGAGCACGAGGAAAACACGATACACTTCTCAAACGTCCGCCTCCGCTCACTCATGAAGTAGAAGAACGGGACCAGGATGAATAACACGGACAGGTACACTGGAATGTGCACTACCGTCTCCGCGATAACGTACATGGTGCGGAAGAAGTTGCGCAGACACTGCTTGTAGAACACACCACGCAGCTGAAACAAGATCGTGACCTGCTTCCACGCCAACCACTGGAAGAGCGCGACACCGAAGATCATGCGTAGGTAGTACGTCTAGCTCACGTTGAAGTAGATCATATCGATCACCAGACCCAATATGAGCGCCTCAAATACTTTGCCCCACAGCAATGGCGGGTCATGCAAGCAGGTCAACTCCTGTCGGTTAAGCAGCGGCAGTGTGCCCGGCACGAACGCTAGACCAAAGACGGACTTCTGCTTCGAGCGCGCCAAGCTGGCGACACGTCAATGAACTTCTGGAAACCCTCCGGGTTCTCGAACTGGTGGTTGTTGAACCCTTGCTAGCCGCCTCACGCGTCTTCATGCAGATATTCGACAGGGGTTGAAAATAATGTTGAAGTCATCTGAAGACAAGGCGAGGCCTCTTTTCGCCCTTGAGGAGCTGGACGCGCGAGGAAACCTCACTGAGAAAATATCATTCGACAACTTCGACGAGAAGCTGCCGATCGGAGCCGGACTAGGGAAGCTGCAGAAGCTGTTTCTGACAGACAATCGCCTTCGAGTGATCGATCCATTAACCACCGATATGCTGCCCAAGCTGCTCGTCATTGATCTAAGTGGGAACCCCGAGCTCACAGACGCACCTGAGAAGTTGAGACGCCTACATGAACGCAACCTGCTGCTCCGCTCACGTGCTAAGCGACGTGGGGTCATTATTCGAGCCTTGAGCATCCGCAAAGCAGTAACTCAAGCTCTTGCAGCAGCTCTTGTTGCTTCACCTACTCGGATCAAGTAGGATACATGTAAACCAAAACAATCGAACCGCCCTGCTAAAGTGTTGGTGTATTATATTCCCTCCTATTAGTTTGCATGGTCACGTTGATACACTCGAACCAAAGCGTGATTGAGTCTTGATGTCCCTGGAAACCTGGAAGGTGGTGAAGTGGATGAGGCCAGTCTTTGGGTCTGCGAGGCTATCTACATCGAAAAGAGCTTGGGGTGCTAGCAGATTGCTGCCAGTATTGGCAAGTAGATTGGCAACGAGTGCAAGTGCGCGACTTCTTCGAAATCGCCATCGAAACGGCTACCGCCTGCCTGTACAAGTAGCTTACCGGTACCGTAGTCCGCAAATATGCATGAACATAAATTGGCTTGTCACGGTACTAAGAATCCTGCGAGAGAAGCCCCATACAATTTCCAAGTCAAACTTCTGATGTCATCTTTCTTTCTTCCCTTTCTGAACCAGAAAGCTAAAGAGCTACGCAGGCGTCTTCTTCTCCATCCAACACAGCTTCCAGCAACCCCCAGAGAGCGACAAGCAGGTGTGTGCATACAAAACGCAGCGTTCTACATGTCCATCCCACTCCTGTCCCTCACGGACGTCTACGAGACTCAACCGAAGCGATTGCAGCTCCTGGGCATACTAATTTATTCATTTTTCATTCATTACGCAGTCAAATCATGTCGTACGCGTATCTCTTCAAGTACATTATCATCGGTGACACCGGTACGCTCCAGATCTACTGTATCACCCGAAAGATCTGGATATTAAATGCTTGTTTTGGGCTCATCTAGGCGTGGGCAAGTCGTGTCTGCTGCTGCAGTTCACGGACAAGCGCTTCCAGCCGGTGCACGACCTCACGATCGGCGTCGAGTTCGGCGCACGGATGATCAACATTGAGAACAAGCAGATCAAGCTGCAGATCTGGGATACGGTGGGCAGTTTTGGGGCTCTTTTTGCAGCTTTTTGAAGCTGATTTGAGTGCTTTTGGTAGGCCGGACAAGAGTCGTTCCGATCCATTACGCGTTCGTACTACCGTGGAGCAGCGGCGCGCTGCTGGTGTACGACATCACGCGACGAGAGACGTTCAACCACCTGACGAGATGGCTGGAGGAGGCGCGCCAGAACTCCAACTCGAACATGGCCATTATGCTGATTGGCAATAAGAGCGACTTGGAGCACCGTCGTGCCGTGAGCTTCAAGGAGGGCGAGCAGTTCGCCAAGGAGAATGGCCTCATCTTCCTCGAGACGTCGGCCAAGACTGCTGCCAACGTGGAAGACGTACGTGCTGATCGGAGCTGTGAATGTTTTTTTACTAATGAATTGGTATAATTGTGCAGGCCTTCGTGAAGACGGCGTCGAAGATCTACTCGAACATCCAGTCCGGTGTGTGTGACGTCACGAATGAGGTCCGTAACCGCTTGCAAGCTAGAGCTAGTTGCAATCATCCTGAAGCTGACATCCACGACTGTTTCTTTCGTACTGCAGGCACATGGCATCAAGGTGGGTATGACGGGCTCCCCTGGCCCTGGTGGCTTCGGAAACTCGAACCCGCCCGCCAACCGGGGTTGCTGCTAGAAGCGCTACTGAACCTGTGCAGGAATCACGACAAGCAAGTCGGGAAAGCCGTTCAGACAGATTCTAACTAATGATATGCACCGGCACTTCACTTCAACGTTCAGTCGTACTTAAAGGATATCTCTCCACACACCAAATACACACCACTTGATCATTATCAGGTCAATGTGCTCGGCGCTTGTGGAGCTCTCGGCGGAGATTCTGGAGGTGCTGGCACGTCTGGTGAACTTGGAGTCACTCGTGCGTCTGTCTACGACCTGTTGCTCGCTTCTGGGCGCTCTTGGGGTCCTCATAGAGGCGCGATGCAAGCGTGAATGCTTCTCCACGTATCTGCACCCGACGGTGTCGGCCTATCGCATGCAGGCGGCAGTTCCAGCCACGTGGAGACAGTTGTACGCAGCCTTCAGTAGCCTCAGGAACCTGCGGTGGGAGACCTGCAGAGGTGACGGAGCGTCGTCCTCGCTGAGAGCCCTCAAGTCGGACAACCAGGAGTACGAGGTCGACACGACCACAGCCTTCTTGATCCGGTGAGGAAGCAGTGACTTTAAACTGCTTGTAG
The DNA here is from genome assembly GCA_012656075.1 of Phytophthora hibernalis. NCBI lineage: Eukaryota > Oomycota > Peronosporomycetes > Peronosporales > Peronosporaceae > Phytophthora > Phytophthora hibernalis. The sequence continues at coordinate 26,659 of JAAKBF010000189.1, read as the reverse complement.
CTGTAGCTTATCAAATTTCATGTGTTTTGTAGGAGTGGTGGTCACTACTGGTTCAGTGTGTTGCAAGCGAGGATGTCGGAGGCGACGTTAGGGGAAAGGTGAAGGCTGAGGAAGACACAGCGACCAGGTCTGGACGGCTGAATGCGTTGCCGTTTCTGCAGTCGCCGCAACAGGTGACGATGGGCAAGTGGGAGAAGATTCGAGCGACAGGAAAAGGGCCGTGTCCGCGCCGGAACCACTCCATGTCGTGCTTACCGAGTGCACTTTGTGTGCGGGAGTTGATGAAGACAGGTGCTGTGTGTGGTGGTGGGGCTAAGAGTGAGGGTGTCGCGCTTGAAGAGGAAGAGGACAAGTGTATGGACGTCCGACGGATTCTTTTCTTCGGCGGACAGTCCGAGGGGATTCCGTTTGAAGCGTTTGGCGATCTCTATCTGCTTTGTATTGAAGAGGCAGGTGCAAATAGTTCAAGGAAGGCCCGAGCAGTGTGGGTCGAGTCTAATGTTACTGGGCAAGCACCGTCGCCACGATGCGGGCACAGAGCGACGTTACTGTCTCCGGAGTTGCTCCTGATCACGGGTGGCAGCATGGGGGTATCGCCTATTTTGAAGATGGATATTTTCTTGCTACACATTGATGGTTGTGTTGGTACGTAGAGGAATTCGTGAGGATGTATGAGTGGAACCGAGAGTAAACTTACTGTTTGCTAAACTCTTGTAGATTTCCGATGGTCGACGCCGTCGTGCTTCTCAAGAGTGCCCACTGGCCGTTCGTTGCATGAGGTTTATCGGTGCGTGTGTGCTTGCCATCACTTACTCCTTGCATCAAAACGCTCACAGAGCATGCTTGCAAACTTTGGCTCGCAATCAACGACAGCGTCTCGGAAAGTGAAGTGCTCATTTATGGCGGGCGCCAAGTAAGTTTGAATCCATCGTTCTTGTCATGGTGCTGCAATTTGGATCCCACTGATTTGTCTGTTGGCGGTGGCTAGATTCGACAATCCAATGGTCTGCTAAACGTACACAGACTGCAAGTCACCACAGATGTAAAAGCCGATTTCAACGACACCCACTACTCCATCGAGTGGTCGGAACCTCGCCTTTCCGGATCGCTGCCTTGCTCACGAAGAGGTCACAGCACGAACATAATTGGCCCGAATCTGCTCTTGTTCGGAGGCCAAGATGATTCGACTGGACAGCTAGAGAATGACGTACGCGTGCTCAACCTTAAACGCCGAAGGTGGTCATGCTTGGACGTGCCCGGTGAAGCGCCGTGTCCTCGGCGTGGCTTCAAGAACCAGTATTTCGGCACGACCCTCGTCATCTCCAGCGGCTTCGTTCGCTCCACACAATCAGGCAAGGCCAACCACCAACTCCCCGACAGCGACGTTCATGTGTTGTCTCTACTGTAGCCGCAGACATCACCAATTTTGCAAAGTGGTGGATACGTTTTGATAAGGATGCCAATATGAGTCTGCATCTACAGCATCCATTTGCATCGATGTTCGCGTTGGGGTTCCGCTTTTGCAAAATACAAAAGTTTCGAAATTCGACATCTTTTCGCAGGATCCAAGCGACAGTTTGAGAACGCCGAAAACATGGCATCCAAGAAGCTGTACAAGCTGTCGCCTTCTCTGAGCCACTTGCTGGGCAAGAGCGAGCTCACTCGCCCGGCCGCCATTAAGGAATTGTGCGTCGTCCATCTCGCTTCAGTAGAATCGCGTACTCAACGAATGTCTGTTGATGTCTCCAGTTGGGCCTACGTCAAGGAGCACGAGCTGCAGGACCCCAAAAACGGACGCGTGATCCACCCCAACCAGGAGATGAAGAACGTCTTCCGTGTGGACGAGATTGGCTTTACGCAAGTCATGGGGCTGCTCTCCCCACACCTGCAGAAGAAGCCTGAGCAGCCAAAGCACGCGTGAGAATGTGGTCACAACGCAGAGCCTGTCTCTTGAGTAAATTCCTTCATAATATCACGGCCATCTCTTTGTTAAATGTCCGTTGTGAGCACTCCTTCATCGTTCAGATACGTCTCGGGTCCGTTCTCCCCCATTGGACTGTTGATCGCCTGCAGCGATGTCTCCAACGTTCCAACACCTTGACGACGGTCCACGTCCTCTGTGAATTGCATCTCCCGACGCACCTCGTCCAGCATGCGATCCATGAAGCGCTGACTTTCCTCCGTAGATAAGCTCCGACCCAGCAGGTCGTCAGGTGGTATCAGGTAATGCTGGGGATGAGGTGGCAGCGTAGCTGGTAGTGTCTGGTGGGTTGTCGTGCCCACTAGAGAAGTACTATTTCCTCTCCATGTGCTGCTGAGGTGGACGTCTGCGCTGTTGAGCTGAAGACGGGAGGGTTGGCGTTGGAGGACCGTCGCTTGACCTTCTGGGAGCGCAGGGTGCGCCCACAAAACTGAGCAGCGAACAGCTCGAAGGCCTCGGTAGATATCTGCGCCATATCTTGCATGAAATCATCCAGGGCTTGGGAGTACTGCATATTCTGCTTGCCAACACCTCGACGCTCCTTGTCCTTGACCTCCACCATGCTCTTCATGAGCCCTTCAAAGACCGGATGCGACTTGAAGTGCCCATATACGCCCATACGAGCAAAGCGCAGCCAGAAGTGTACTTCTTTCAGACGCTCAGCGTCAACCTCTCTGTTGCCCCAGATTGTGGAGATGCCATGCGCTTCACAGTCTGGTAAAGCCCGCGGAATGCCGAGTTCTTGGACAGCTTGCGCAAGAACGGATCACTCTCCGTGTAAACACTGGGCACGTACTTGATGTTTTCAAGCTTCCTGGGCACCTTCGAGCGGCTCAACACACTGCGGAAGTTCGGGACAGTGCGCAGATCACGGCATGCACGGCAAACACCTTGGCTCTGGGAGGTTGCGTGGTCATGCTCATCGGAAACAAGCACAAATCGCTTGCAGCGTAAACTTCGGACGCAACGACCTTCCTTGTCCACACGCCACAGACACTCGCTGAACACGGCATCCTGCAATATCAGCCGTTGTTCGTCATTGAGCTTGTCAACGATTCTAACCTTCTTATCATTGCCAAATACTCGTGGAAACAGCTCTCGGGCTATAACATAGCGAGGTCGACTGCCGCCAACGATTTGGACGGCATTAGCGACGTACGCCTGAACGTTATCATCGCGGAGCCCGTGCACGGCACATGGTCGCTTGGCATGACTGCATCATCAATTCTGCTAGCGTCCTCAGCAGATCCTAGCTCAGTGAGAAAGGCTACCGCACCAGGATCACTCTCCATCTGCTCTTCGCTACCAGCGTCTTTGAGCTCGCCGGTAGAGCCGTCGAGGTTCAGCGCACCAGCAGTGCCAAGGTGTTCTAGGTCAGAAGCATCAGTAGTTGCTGAATCAGCAGCGGTGCTTTCGAACTCCTTACGGGTTTGCCCTATTGGGGCTAGTTGAGTTGGTGCTGACGGATGTGCTAACCCAGGCAACATCTCTACCCTTTGAGTAACCCCAGACTGGTGTCCGTGGTTTTGAATACCCGAAGTAGTTGGGAATGAGCTGAGATCAACATCTTGAATATCTCCAATTGATAAATTGGGGATTCCGAGACCAACTACTGAAGGATCCAGCAAATGCACAAAGCCCTCATCGTTGGTGATCCGACCCGCATTTGACGGCGAAACACCGTAGATGGGATCACCTTCCTGGTTTACTCTTGACGTATCGCTCCCAGTATTGCTGCCAGGTGGCAACAGCTTGCGCTTGCTAGACAGCACATTTCTTGAAGTCATCGCTAGCAACTGTCTTTGCTTACGCCCACCTAAGTGCCTCTGAAAGAGCTCACAGGCTTCAGGTGATAGGTCAGCGAGTGAACGCATGAACGTGTCAAGCAGGTTGCTGTAGGTCATATTCTGCAAACCTACACCACGTTGTTCCTTGTCCTTCAACCGCACCATAGACTCAGTTAACCCGAGCAGTGCTGGATGCGTATTAAAGTCACCTGAAAGTCCCATCGTAGCCATCTGCATCCACGTATTAAGCCCACTACCACTGGGAATTTCAGCAAGAGCCAAATCACGCAGCACGCGGGCGTAAGGCTCTTGCATGTCAAATTCTGCTTCAAGCAGTGGACACACGCGCCCCGAGCAGAATTTTCGGTTTATCGGATTGCGAGGCGGTCCAGGACGCGTTGCCATTTTGTATTTCGTCGCAGCAGCTGTCCTTAGAGCTGAGTTACTCCGAAGAGTAACACAGGACTCACACCGGGCTTCTCCTTTTCCTGAATCAATGATACCAAGGCAATCCAAGCTGCGCACAGAATTTCCATCTTTGTCCACAAACCAGAGGGCTTCACCCTCAATTACATCATGCAGCAAAAGCTTTTCGGCCTCAAGAAGCTGCTGGAGTTTGGGCTGGCGCTTCTTTGACGAACTTTGACCGCTAGGCTGGTTCAGCTCACCAGCTGCATCTGCTCCATCACTGTACTCCAAACTATCAGGAAAGAGGTGCGGGAACAGTTCTCGCGCAATTTTCTGGCGGTGCCGCGCTCCCCGGTGAAATGAATTGTGGATGATACAAACGTGTCCATACGTTCATCCCGCAACCCCGGGCATGGCAGTAGCCCACGTGCTCGCGCGATATCCCACCGAATCTCGCGTGGAAAACTCTTTTAGTTTTGCTAGCTTGCACCAACACGCTTGCGGAAGTAGGAGGCCTCATGAGTACACCGGCCGAGACCACAGTTCTTGGCGCCATATTAGCTGCATCTATCCTCTTCTTTTTCCACTGCATGTTTGTCACTGCTGCAGAAGCAGGCTTCGCTCGCTTCTTGGGCTTCTGCTTGTCTGCCACGTGCATCAAAACTGTCCAGGTTGCCAGGGTGCGCCGAGCAGCACTATTCGCGCACACTCGCACTCTGCGAACCGTCCATCGGGAGTAATACGCTTGAACTGCGGATTATCGCGTAGTATTATAGCGCCTTTAAACATCCGGATGCGCTCGTTGGGGAATTGTCAGCTGGAGGCACGATTATCCTCTGGCCATCTTTCGCGACTCCAAACTCTCGATGCAGTATGCAATCCAGCGATTGCAATGCGTACTCACCCGAATCGCTCGTGCTGTCATCTTCTTCGTCATCCACTACTCCAGCTTCATTATCTCCTTCCTGTAGATGCCTCACTAAATTATCAGCATCTCGCTCCTGTGAACCTTCGCCCTCGCCCGTAGTCGAACAACTACCGCTTTCAAGCCCCTTCTGTCTCCTGTTAATCTCCATCTCCATCGCTCCGTCACGACTCAAACTCTTCTTTTCCCTAACACCTGCGTCTGCTTCTCTCCTGTCTGGTATCTTTCTCTTCTTGGCACGTGGCTTGCTCTGCCTCAAGAAGGTGCAATTCCTGCTCGCCACATGCTGCTCGAACTTGAGAATGTACCAGGGCGGGTTGAGCCGCACATTGCGGCCGCATTTGCAGCCCACCGTGCGTCCGTCTGAGGCCACGGATGCCACCACAGGGTGCTCCTGCAGCGCGCGCATCTTGTCTTCTCGTCTGGAGTAGTGCACGTTCCCGTTCCGGAGCTCTTCATAGGCGCTGATCTTGGTCCCCTCTGTCTCTATGTTGCTGGTCGAAGCTTGAGCACTCAATTGGCCTGAATTCTCGCTTGAGACCTCGTTTCGAGCAAGGAAAGACCGGATCCCAGAGGCCACGGAGGCCACCACGGTGTGCTCTTGAATCGCGCGTATCTTGTCTTCTCGTCTAGGGTCGTGCACAGTTCCGTTCCTAAGCACTTCATAGGCGCTGAGCTTGGTTCCTTGTGTCTGTTGCGTACTTGTGGGAGCTTGAGCACTGAATTGGTCTGAATTCTCGCTCGAGGCCTCGTTTCGAGCCAGAAAGGCCCGGATCTGCAGCGAATTGAGCGCGTTCATCTCCAGTCCCATGTCCATGCCGCTCATGGTCATATCCGCGAAGGCGTCGGACTCCAAATCGCCCTCTTCGCCCTCCTCGATGATGCTCACAGAGTCATCGCGCTCCAGGGTAAAATAATCCCATGGGGGCGGCGCGGGAGCTGCTGGGACGGAGAGAGACGCGGAAGACGACATAGATGCACTCTGCAGAAGCCGCGCGGTCTGTAGACGCCGTAGAGGCCGACGCCGCGGCCGCAGACGCAGCCTTCCGACGCTCTTTCTCCATTAGAAATGTATTTTGACCATTTAGAAATGTATTGCTCAATTGTGTACATGTAAAATAAATGTTTTGATTACACCGGCTAGGACCAAAATAAATGACGCCTCTTCAACTTGATCATGACGATGCGTGTGTCTGGCGTACGGGAGGAGATGCTGGGTTCTCTGGAACTGGAGACCAACTGGAGTGCGAGCCACTTGCGTCTTCTGTACCTGCTGTCTCGCTTCGCCACGCACCCCAAGTCCACGGACGAGGAAGAGCAGTGGCTGCGCAGTCTCCGTTGCAGGTCATGGTCTTCGAGGCCATCGTCCACGGCCTCTTGGCCTTCGACTACTCGCCAGTGTGCACCAGCATCGTCAAGGACGGACAGTCTCGCAGACTGTGGCTTAACATGAGCCACGACGCTCGAGCTGCCATCGACGACCTGAGGGAGCAAGAACTGGTCAAAGCGTTGAAGACGTGCAGTGAGGACTTCCAACCCTCGACGGCCTATCAGGTGACGGAGCAGGGCGTGAAGCTGCTGGCGACGCTCCTGCGCAAAACAAGCAGCGACTCGATGAGTTCCTGACGTCCCCGCGAGTGTCGGTGGACTCCCCAAGACCAGGTGTGCTCGGGACAGCCACCACGAACCCCTCGGGGCTCGTCCTCGTGGAGAATGCGCTGCTGAAAATCACGTACGACGCGGACAAGGGGCAGTTTCGCATTCGACGCGGCGATGGGAGCGTCTACATCTCGCGCGTGACCGACATCGAGGAGGTCTCGTACGTCTCGAGTCCCTATCTCCCGTGCTGCTTGATGAGAAATGGCACGGCGAACTTCTCGTCGAATGCCTGGCAAGCTGAAAAGTGCCGCAAAGGTGCAGCGAACGCCGCGAGCAGCAGTATCCAGGACACAGACCTGTCCTTCGCCATTGTGCTGGAAAACGTCCGCCTCATGGTGGGGAATGGATCCCGTTCGGACCGAACCAAATCGTGCTGCTGAACGACCGATTGGGATCGCTCGAGCGATGTCAGGGGGCTCTTCACGTCCGAGCTCGACGACGCGCCGACATCGACGTCGTTGAGCATCACTCCAGGCCTCACCAAGATTGCGATCGTAGACTTTGAGTTCGACGCTTTCACCAATTTCGAGGCGGATATTTACGCGCCGATCGAGGATGGTATCATCCAGATCGAGAGCTTTGGCATGCACTTGAACGGAGATGGATCGATAGTGTACGGTATGGAGATCGACGCCACGATGGATCGCTCTGCGGATTTCCTTTGTGTCGATCACCTCGCTCGACTGCTAGTGGACGTGGATCTGGATTCATCCAAAATCATCAACGACCTGTTGTCGCCACATCAGCGTGCTCTACTGGACATGCTGTTCATGGGTGATGCTCGCTCACGAAATAAGTTCGCGCTGCTGACTGCAGTGGAATCTCGCCAAAACTTCCTTCAAGAGCTTACCTTGATCGTGGCGAGAAGGAAAATGAACTGAAACAGGTTCTGGGGGAGCTACATTCCGTGCACGATATCGGCTTGGACGACAAACTGTTGGTTGGCCACGATGGAATGCTACTGGCAGGGCCGAATGCCAACAAACACGAGCCATTGCTCATCGCACATTTAGCACTGCTCTCGCGTGAATTGGTTGTGCGCTTTTTCTTCAAGCGCACTTTCATTCTGGGCGATGTTTTGGCGCGTGCACGCTGCTACATGACGAGCTACGAGATGAACCCGGAAGGAATGGACGACATGCGTGACAGAGTAAGCCGCTGCGCGCATGATCTCGTACTTCTGGAAGAAATTCTCGAGCTTCTGCGAGAATCGCTGCGTAGCTTGGCGCAAACGATACCCTCTCGGCCAACGCCAGCTGAAGATGACTCTACCGGAGGAGGTGCTGCCTTGTACGATCATTTGCAACTCCGAAAAACGCATAAAGACCTGGAAATGCGCTGCAAGGATCTGGCTAAGCTGTTGCGTGGATTCCGAGCCAAACTGAAGCAAGTGCAAAGCCAGAATGGGACGATGGCTAAAACCATTCTGGAGGGGCTTGTGCTCGGAGTTGAGCGCAACGTTGGAGTTTTAGCCGAAGCCACCCGTGCAAACCAGCGCTCCCTCACGGGCTCTTTTGATGTACTGCTGTTCCTGTTTGCCGGGATTTTGGCATTTGAACTTCTGGATCGAATCACTGATGGTAACCTCCTTGGAATGGATCATGCCTCCGCACCAGCGCTTCAATGGATCAAGGACATCGTGGTTGAGAATTTTATCGACTATCCTGGACTTTGGTTCGTGGTTCATATCGCCTGGCTGATGATTGTGATATGGATACTGCGAGCAGGGATTCGCATCGGATCTCGCCGTCTAGCTCGTACTCAACGGTTGGTCTTTTCTGGTGTTCCTCGCCGCATCAATGTTGCAGCATTTGAGCAATTTCTACGAACCCCGCTTGATGAATTGAGCTCAGGGACGGAAGAAGCTGCTCCCGTAGCACGTGGCCAATGCAGCCGTCGCCACAAGCGCTTTATTGAGTCCCGAAACTCGAATGTCAGAGGTACTACCCGAGTTGTAAAGGTTCTATGGAGCGAACTGGCGGGGCGCCCGAAATGCCAGACATGGATGGAGTTCTTTTCGCGCGTGTGTCAAAACTGGGAGCAGTTCATTGCACCACCCGTGCGCACCCAAGTTACCTACGACGCTACAAATGGTCTCCTGATCGATGTCATGGTTCAGGTACATCGACAATTATCGTACACTACGCTTTCTTGTAGGTACACTAACCAGTTACGCGATCTAGGCGGGTGTGACGATCAACTGCAACGAAGTGTACGACCAGCTCATGGATCAAATGGAAAGGTATGACTACAGCACCTTTGGTTCTAGTTGCAACTTCTTCACCCGCTCTCTTGTGTTCCAGTGGTGGATGTTTCGATGAGCATTACGCGCCACCGACCGTGACAAAGTCCGAGCTCTTCCCCGAACTCTCTCTCTAGGGGTTCCTGATCCCTCGCTCGGTTGCCCGGCGGAATGCACCCGTGCACCCACGCAGGGGGTGTAGAGGATATCGTTTCAATAGTATGTATAGTCGAATTGCTAACTACGTAAGGTAAACCCAAAAGCCGGTTCTAGCATGGAAGTACTAGTAGGTACGCGGTTGGTACTTCAGTACCAACCGCGAATGTCCAACGTCATTCATGCTGTACTGGTGACAAATAATGGCAGAAAACTGCTGGAACCTTCTCAAAAACTGGATCGTTTCGCTTGATCAAAACTTGACCACTTCTTGTATTTTCCATGCTTTACCTCACGTGCAGGTAGAAATTCTACTAGAATTACCCTTGTCACCAACACGTAGCGAGATAGGGCTTACCCCGCTGGCAACACCGTCGACAAAGGTGCCACATCACTCGAAAGTTATTGACGCAAACTTACTCTATCGCCTCTAGTTGTTCGAACTTGGTGATAATGCGCTACACCTGCGACAGAAGACGGCGTTTTTTTCTCTCTCTCGAGAACGCTGAAACGAACCACACGACTCCGACGCTTGAACCCGGTCGTCGTGCTCTCGCGATCGCTAGCAGTTATCTTCACTCCGCGTTCCTCCGCTTCTCGCTCGCGTGCGTCAAGGCGCAGTTTTCGTCTTTTCCACATCGTCCTGGGTGCGCTTCCTGGTGTCACTAGCGACTTCCATGCTGGACAAACATGAATCGCGTCGACGGGCATCTCAGCCCCTCGTCTTCAGTGCTTCGCGGTCATCGAACCAGGAACCACTTCCAAGGACTTCAAGCTTTCTACTTGCAGGGTTGAAAGTCTTCCGACCGCGGACCAACCAAACGAAAGACGATGCAGCGCCTCCACGAAAATTACGGCGCGATAGCAACACGAATGCGGGTTCAAGCGACAAGGAAGGCGTCGACAGCAACGATGGGGTCATTGAGGTTCTGTCCATTCACCCTCGCTCTGATACTGAAGGTGGTAACAACAGTGGTTATGAGACCGAAGACATGGACTTATCATCGAGTGGGAAGAAATCGCTGCAGGTATGGCACCACCTGCAACGACTAGCACCCAAGTGCAAGAGTGCAACCAACCCAGCCACCGTCATGTACTCCATTTCGTTCTATCCGTGGAAGATGGAGCCCCACGGCTACTATTCACATCCGGAAGCTGCAGCGAACTGGGTCCCCGACACGTCAAGTGCTCGCTGCCAGATTTGTATGACAGCGTTTACACTCATGCGCCGACGGCACCATTGCCGTCTGTGCGGCCATTTGGTGTGTGCCGATTGCTCCCATGATCGAACGTACTTGCCGTTTGCCGGTGGAGCGCCCAGCCAGCATCGGCTCATCAAGGATGGCGCACCTCAACGCACGTGCAGCGCTTGTGCAAGCACTCTGCGTAATATGGCGGGACAAGATGATTATCGCGTGAAGAGGTTCACGGTGGCTGTGTCCTCTGTACGACGACGCAAATCCATTGCATCGGCGACGTCGGTATCGTCGACGCGGTCGGTGATTGAGGTGGCGGTTGAACGTCCGTCTCCGTGGTTAAGGCGAAGTGGTTTGGCACTCACGAACAGCGACATCGAAGATGAAGAATTTTTATTGAGTCCACAAAAGCGCTGCAGCTCGATCAACGTCCACGCGGAACTACCCACCACTTTCCCTTCGACTCTCAGTCACTCGAGCTGAAGAACTGGACGAAGTTCTAAGCGCGCGAGCATGTTCACAAGTGCAGTCCAGGATGAATCCGGGGGATAGTTCGCAAGCGGGTAGCAGACAATTTGTCATCAGCTCTGCGTGGCTTGATCAATGGTTGCAGTATGTTCGTGTGGATTCTGCCAGTGCTGATGCAGCCGCATCGTATTCATCCGCGATACAGCTATCTGACAGAAACGGCAAGAGGGAAGATCGTCGCCACAAGTCCACTGCGAGATGCCGCATGTCAAGACCTCGACGACCTGGCCCTGTGACCAATTACGTGCTACTAGACTTTGTCAATGGTGAACTGGTACCCAAACCCAATCTGCAACGAAGCCGAGGAAGCTTTGGCGGAGGAGACTACCGCGTTGTGAGCCAGGAGGTTTGGGTCACCTTCCTGGAACTTTATGGCGGAGGGCCAAGCATTCAAGTTCCGCTCAACAGTGATGTAGAACCAAGTACCAAGGCACTAGTTCTGTCACCTGTCGATCCTAGAAGTCAGGCACCCGGGTCTGCTAGACGTGGCGTCAACGCGTCGCAATGGATCATCTCGGAATTGGACGATTCACTACCAGCACTGGCAGTCTCCACCTATTGAAAAGTATTCCGCCGCAACCAGAAAGGGGGCAGCTCGTAGGTGTGGAAACCAAGCGGAACGCCTTCAGTATCATGCTTCGGACACGTCTATTTCAACAAGGACTAAACAAGCGCCAGGAAGCGTTTAATATCTGCAGCGTCCATGTCATCAATCGTGAAAAGTCGTCAAACCACGTCCCCAAGTGCCCCAGGTCTCCACGATTCAGTTCACCCAGTCGGTGGAAACTGTGGGAAGATGAAACCTCGAGCTCGCGCGGAGACAATGATGTGAACGAACGTCTGAAATGACAACAGATGGGCACTCTGGATCACGGAGCACCGGAGACGCAAGCTCCACATTAGCCGCAGTCTCAGCGTTTGCCAGTGCTGCCACGTTGGCTCGTAAGCGCTCGGCCATTTCTCACCCGTCGTTCAGCTGCAATTTCGAGCCGAACGAATGGTTCTGACCTGGAAAACCAGTAAATCTTAAGAGTTGACAAGTCATAGCCTAGACTTGGGTCAACACAATACAGAGAAGTCGTTCCACAATGCGTGCATACCAACCACACGGTGACGTACAGGCTTTCTCTTGAACTCTCCATGTTACGCTAAGGACCTTCCGCTTAGGACAACGGGATCTCGTGGATCTCACAAATCTTCATCACTGAAAACTCCACCAAGATGTCGAGTGGAGGGGAGCACAGCAGAGCATCAGAACTTTCGCCCACGCCGTCCAGCGTGGATTGCTTTGATGGGTTTGTATTGTTTGGTTCTCGAATACAGACAGCATCAGTAAATCTGAGTGATTTCAACGCCAGACCTCTTATGAAATGGGAGCTCGACACCAAGACATGGACCACCCGACTTGGGATTACCTGTAGAAGTGTTGGCGTAGGTACCTGTACCTTCGGATCGACACTTATCTGTCATCACATGGAGAGACTGTCCCGAATTGTTACTTGCTACCACTGAATTAGCCATTGAGGCGAGCAGGAGCTCCTCGGGTGTCAGTTTGCGAACTTTTGGTGATTGCCGTGAATTTGGGGTACCCAGTGATTTTGAATCAGTAGCTGCTGCCGTTCTAGCACTTTTAATTGTTCCTGTGTGTCCATTTGCGCGGGGTTTTGATGGTACCAGTCTGGCCACGCTTTTCGCGTTCCTCTGTCCGTTCTCTTCACGCGAACACTCTGGGCATGACTTCGTACTTGACTCTCGGTTCTTGTCCCCACGAAAGCGGCGATGAGCTTCCATGACCGTAACGGTAAATTTCTAGTCCTTCGCAGTAGCGTTCGTGTTCATATGTGCTCCAGGATCCACTGTTCTGCTGGGTGCAGTAAAGGGGCTCTGACTCGCGGTCTGTCGCGGGAGCAGGTTATCACTCGCGTATACCGCACATGGAGTCGTCACTTTGGCGGGTCAGTCGACCAAGTTGAAGTTCCACCACTGTCGATGGCACGAGACGGATCCAGGTTGTTTTTCAATTGGGATTCACGTACCCTGGTGATAATGGCTAGCGTGTACTCGGTTGGGGTTATCCAGCGTTGATTCGCTTGTTGAGCTACGCAGACGTTTCGCTGTTCGTGGATGCAACATTCCGCTGCAGCCATCATCATTTTCAGTGCGTGGTAATTATGGTTTTCGACAGAGGATCACGCTGTTTCGTGCCATGCGTGACCATGTTGACGACAAACAAAACGGAATGGACGCATTGGCATTGTCTTCATTTTCTGCAAGTGTTGCCGGAATGAATATGCACCCAGGCACAATCACGTGTGATTACGAGCTCGCTCTAATCTACGCGGTACGGGATCAATTCCCCGATCCTACGATCGTAGGATACCTGTTTCACTTCAAGCAGGCGATCCGTCGCCGAATGATGAATTTGTATCCTCACTGAGCAGATTGCAACTGCGATGACTCGCGGGGCAGCTAGACTTGCTCACGATAATGCCGCACGACCAGATTGACCCTCGTGGTATCGACCACGTGACTACCTGATTAAGGAGTCTCTCGCTTCGAGAGATTATCGGTACAGCGATGAAAAGTGGGTGGCTTTTTGGGTTTATTTCCGCCGAGTTTGGATTGAAATGTTCCCCCCAAGACTCGGGAATGTGCGTGGTATCGACCGCAGGATCGTTAATCGCACCAACAACCCCCTGGAGCGGTACAACCGGGAGTAAACGGAGCGTTTCGAACCGAAAGCCCAACCTGCCCATTTGTAGGCGTGTTGGAGCGCCATCACATACCTACGTCACACTCATTGAGATATTGCACGCGGGCGTGCTCGCCCTCAACGCACGGTGTTTATTTCGTGCCTCTAAGTTTACTTTGTGATCATTGGAGTGCATTTCAAATGGTCCGTGTGCTTAGCTTCACCACTGCACTTGTTTTTGTATACTGGTACAATGATCTTGTGGCGAAGCGCCTAATAAGATTGGCGGACCGGCTACGAGAAAGACGGGGCGAAGATAAGAAAAGCACCACCGCCGATTCCGCCAAAGAAGCTTGGGTGTCTCACGGGGACTATGCGTCACGTCATGGGTTGATGTCGAGGGGCGAGATCAAGTGAGATAAAGAAGATGGTACCGCAGATGAGTCCAGATCGACTTCGATCGGTGCGTCGGAATCTCCCGATCGACGATCGTGGCTCGATCGCTGTGCCAGCTGATCGTACCTCGATCGCCCCTCGATCGTAACATTTCGATCGCTCTTCGATCGAGGATCCGCCGATCGACCAGCTGTCTTTCAAGATCGGGCGAAGTCGACATCGACGAGTGTACGAAGGCACCGGGAAGGATGGGTAAGAGCGGCGGCAGGTGACACGCAAGGCATCTAGCGGTTGTTTAGTGGAGTTCAGACTAAGTGTTTGGCTGAGATAGACATAACCATAAATGAGACTCGAATTTGCACTGAACATCGCAAGTGCCTTCCAGACGGGAAGAACATTGGCCCCATAAGGTGTTTGCATACTAGCGTTAGTAGATCTAGTGTTGTAGCGTAAGGATCGGATAACACATTGGCCGACCTTCCTACGCCTAAGTCTCTATCGTTCTAGTGCATACCTCGATCGACTGGATTACTGCTTGGCCGTCGATCGTCTTCGAACTCTCGTCAACTCAAGTCCCGCTATTGGAAGCGGCAAGCACCCAAAGGAAAGGAAAAAGCAACGCCCACAAGGCATCCCCAGGCTTCGGATCAAGTCCAAGCCCTCGATCGACTCTAGACAACCCCGATCGAGCCATATACTCGGCTGTAGCGTGAAGACTTCCGCGCTACTCCACCCCGTCCCCGCGTCCCGCCAGGACGTTCAAGACTTCTTGTCACTGCACTCTTCGGAGTCCCGAGAGAGCAGATCCAGCCCACCAACGGGTACACAAGGTGAGACCAAGTTCAGCAGATCACGGATCATCGGGGACCCCTCCGTTAGTTGGTGTCTGGGCGCAGTGGGAAGTCGGATCTGGCCTTAACAAGATTTTGGCTGATCCCGCTACACCAATGGTGCGCGTGCCCGGATCTCTTGGTGACTCAGGATTTCACCGTGAGTCCGATAAAGAAGAAGTGCAAGTGAAGATTGAACAAGGGGAACAAGCGTCATCGGAGATCGGATCGACGACGACGCCGCTGAATGAAGCGCGAGATCCGCAGATCGGCAGAGTCCTGGGAGGAGCTCTGTCGACAAGATAAGATCCGGATCCGGATCTAGAGAGAAACCTCGATTTCCTCCCCAGGTCCCTTCGGGACCCTCCGCAGATCTCGATGCGAATCGAGATCTGCAGAAGAACAGAAGACAGGCCTCCTGAGCCTTATGTGTTTCCGCCGCGGCCCCGGCCGTGAGAGAAGAAAGGTCAAACGTGAACCTTACACGTTCGTCCCGTCCGGACTCCCGCGTTCCCGATCGCGAAGACCGAACGCCCTGCGTTCACCGGTGTCGCGACTTCCGAAGTTCCCAAGCAGATGCCGAAGAAGAAGAAAGGCAAGATGGCGAAGAAGAAGCTGAAAGCCCCGGAATCGGACACCGAAGATCGGAGCGGAAGGAAGTTAAATTGGAGCAAGAACACGATGGCGATCGAGAAGATGTATCACGAGAAGGTCTTGCGTGACTTCCTATCTCAGAACCCAGTGATGAGATCGTTGCAGATCACCCGGATCGGAACCTGAGTGATCCGTTAAGAGTCCAGATCCGTCGACCAATCCGTTGGAGGCGGTGCAGAGCCTGATGGATTTCCTGGACCAAGCCGGCCTGATAGCGGAAGCGTTTGATCCGGATCAGCTATTTGATATGGACCGGACCGCCATCCAGACGTCGACGCATACCCTGTTCCAGATCGTGAAGTCGCTGGTCGGTGAAGCCCCAAGGATCGCCAGTCGACAGCCATCTACGTTGACTGATAGCTCTGGAGCTCAGACGGGGTCCTCACATTACGAGTCGGCTACGTCGGAACCGGATTCAGAAGGCCCGACGGTCCCGAAGCGAATGTCACTAGGTCCGTCCGGCGAAGCGCTATTGCGATCGCGCCTGAAGACCCCGAACCAGACAACGTCGCCTCTGGGCAAAGTGCCCACGTCGTCGCCGCCAAGTCGAACTCAGAAGACCCCGACGCGACAAGATCTAGTGTCGACGAAGTCCGATCGAGCGTCGAAGGCAGTCGATCGACCTTTGCATAAGACGTCCCAGGCCACGGCGACCGAGGATCGAGGATCGAGAACGTTCAGTGCAGCCCCGTCCGCAGACGACACCGCTAAGTTGGAAGCTTACTTCCAAGCGGCTATGGCTCGATTCCTGAGCGAGCAACAGGCAGTCGCCGCACCGAGGGTCCCCGAGCAAGCAACGTACACGGGACACCAAGATGTAGACATGGAGTCGGTCGGATCCCCCGGAGTCACTCCGGAGAATACGATCCGGATGACTTGGATACTCCGAATGTCGGACGAGCCATGATGGCCTCAGCCACCGCGAGATCGGATGGATCTACCATGATCCAACGTGTTCGAATCTCGGCGATCTCAGACCTGAAGGAGTTCACTGGCAGAGATCAAGACGAAGATCGTGCTAGATCTTGGATCAGCAAAGTCAAGTCAGCTCTCCTGCGAGATCAAGCCTCGGACAGTGAGAAGTGCCTGACGTTTGCCGATCTGCTGTCAGGACCAGCCAGGAACTGGTACAGACAGCTCAGCCGATCGACCAGAGGCAAGTGGAATGACCTGCTCTTCAGCTTCCAGGTTCAATACTGTGGGCTGGGAGTGTCGGTCGCCTGGCAGTACTATCATGCTCGCAAACGATCGGACGAGTCGCCTCTAGAGTATCTCTACCGTTTGAACGTCGCTGGTCTGCGGGCTAAGCTTAAGGTCAAGGACGGAGATTCGAAGGAGCGTCGGGAACATGTGAAACATTACATCGAGACGTTGGGTGATCAGGAGCTAGGAGATCAGCTAACGCTGCTCCGACTGGCTGACGCCGATGAGTTGGAGGAGGTCCTCCGCGATCGCGAACGAGCGAAGAACAGACAGAAGAAGTCTGCGTTCGGATCAAGTATCGGCAGAAGACATCGAATCCCGCACCGGCACCCCGACCAAGCGAGCGGTACAAGCGATCCAAGCGCAACGTGCAGACTCGGGATCGGATATAGGGTCGGACGGGTCGGATTCCGAAGGTGATCTACGTCTGATCTATCTCGCTTCCGCCGAAGAGATCGATCCCGGCCGGAGAACCACACCCGGTCCAGGATCCACCTCGACCGCCCCAGACGGCGCCCGATCGGCCTCTCCCGGATCATCGGAATCAAGTCCGCCACGACGGACCGGATCGAGGGCGATGCTCGCACTGCGGGTCTCGGAAGCATACGGATCTAGGCTGTTGGAGACGTCTCATCTGCCAGAAATGCGGCAAGAGGGTCATCCCGCGGACCACTGCCTGTTCGTGTGCCGAGGATGCGGAGAGCTGCATGACATGGGGAAATGCCCGATGGAGGAATTCTACAACCAGATCAAGCATGCGGGCATGTTGCCTGAGACTGCTGAAAAGATGTTAAACTAGGACGCTCGTCGGGTTGGAATCCCGTACGAGCCGAGCGTTCTAGCTACTGCATCTATGCATTTTTGAACCAGACATCGGTAGATCGAGTTAACAGTCGACCAGATCTACGCGGTAATACATATGATCTGCACGAGAAGCGAACTGACCAGGTCTCGAATCTTCGTCGATCGAACGAGTTCGACCGATCGGATGCCGCGACTATGACCTTGGATCTCCACTCCGGAGAGCCTAGAGGTTATTGGAAGCAACAAGAGAAGGAAGAGTGGTTCAGACCTGCAGATGGTGAGATTACTGTAGTTCCCCAAATCCTGGAACTCCGCGCGTCGGTGAACTCCACCGATCGGATGCGTCCATATCGCCCACAGATCTCCTACCTGGAGAATCTCGCGGATACTGGAAGCATCATGCGCCGGGAAAGTGGTTCCGACAAGCCAAAGTGACTGGCAAGATCAACAATGAAAGGCGATCTTGCTCCTAGACACAGGCGCCGAGGTGTCCATCGTGGATACCACCTTTGCTCGTAAGGTTGGGTGCTATGTCGATCAGAGTGAGAGTCAAGAGTGCCTAGGAATTGAGAGAGAATGTGTACGTCGCAGAAGGACGGACCAGGGTCAAGATCACCCTTGCCGGAAATCTGGTGTATGTCTTCAATATCTGGGTGGGAGATCTGTCGGGACAAGAGGCGATATTGGGTATGGACTTCATGGTCCCGGCCGGAATCCGGCTCGATCTTGCTAATGGGACACTGTGCTTACCGGATGAAGTCAGGATCTCGCTAAGTGGACGTCGACAACTCTATAGCGGAAAGATGAGACTGATACACATAGATGACTCCCTACAACTGGAGGTGGGTGAGTCCGTGGAATTGCCAGTGCGCCTGCGTGCGTCGTCGGACCAAGAGAAGCTCTGGGTGACGCGAGGACAAGACTGGGTGACGGTAATCTCTGGACGAGGTCGAACTCGGTATCTCCATATCACAAATGTGGGGACCGGTCTGCTTCGGATCCCGAGGAATGAGCGAGTCGGAATGTGGCTGACAGGAGATCGCGTGCCTCGATGGCCAGGATACGTCTCAGTCGGGTCACGTCGCTATGCTGAGTGGCAGAATTTGGCGTTCGAAGCTACGACCGATGCTGACCTGCAAGGATCGGATGAGCCTGAACAACAAGGACCCTTGGTCGACCATCCGACATATCCTACCCCGCGCGCAATCCTGCGTAGAGGATCGGGCGTCACCCCGAAGGTGTTGTCCGGCGTAGTCATTAACGACGAAGGCCGAGGTCGACAGCCCAAGTCTGACGGACGGAGACGACCGAGAAGTATGTACTCCAGCTGCCATGCCAGTGCAGTCGGCACCGGAGCATGAGAGGGAGTCGGAAAGTCTGACACGAGAACCGCCGCTGAGCCAGTCCGACTCTGATCGACCAGAGAAGGAGAGGCCTACTGAGGGTCCGTAGATCCTGTCGCTGTGGTGGACAACGAATCAGCACCTGAGCCGGTCGAGGTCGATCGACCAGGGGCGGACGTCTCTGAGCCGACTTCGTCCGACTGCCCGAAACAGTCGGACGCCGAAGGTGATATATCAGGCAGGTCGGCCAACGTCGGCCAACGTCGGTGCAGATCCGGCGACGTCTGTTAACTACGGGTCAAGACCAGCTCGACCGCGACCGATCGCCATGGCCATGTACCGTTAGGACCGGAACGATCGAAGTCAGCGGAACCCGAAGAAGGTGAAGAGGTGTATGTCCGTGATGGTGGCGAACTGTTTGCGGAGGACGTGCAGGGAGAGCTGGCTGTGCTGCCCGAGGTCTCGACCACGACCGACGAGGTGAAATCGATGACATTCAGGTAGGTGGTTTCAAGGCGCCGATCCGGAGAAGATCGAAACGCTTCGGCAGATTATCTGGCGGAAACACCACCTCTTGCTCGGTAAGGGAATGCTCTGCCACCCCGCAGCGCGGGGTGTGGTCTGCGACATCGACGTAGGTGGTGCTAAGCCGATCGCCCAGCGAGTGCGCAAGATCGCGCCGCGATTCAGGGAGAAGGTGTCGGATCTGCTCAAAGTTGTTATCTGCGACTATTATCAAGTATTCGACCTCACCATGGGCGTCCCCGATCGTGATCATTATCAAGAAGAATGGAGTGGATATACGCCTATGCATCGACTACCGGCTGGTGAACAGCCTGACCAGGTTGATGGTCTACCCCATGCCTTTGATAAACGAGCTGCTAGAGAACTTAGATAAAGTCCTCTGGTACTGCTCTCTGGATATGGCTAGTGGATTTTGGGTCGTGACCATGACCGATCGGGCGCGGGCGATCTCGGCTTTCATCACCCCCTTCGGGCTGTTTGAGTGGAACCGGATGCCATTCGGTCTTAAGAATGCGCCACAGATCTACCAACGTCTGATCGACAACGCCCTATATGGATTTATGAAGATCTCTCGATCTGGTAACTCGGAAGGTCTCGTCGACCTGTTTGAAGGGGAGCCCCTGGCCCTGGTCGACCGGTGCTGGGGCGTCGATCTTACATCGACGATATCCTGGTGACCGCTGGGTCGTGGGACCAGCTCTGCGGCCGAGTGGAAGCTCTGCAGTGGAAGCTCTGCTGGAAGCGTGTGATAAGTGGAACCTGTCGATCAGCGTCGTGAAGAGTTTCTGGGGCATGCGGAAGGTGGACTACCTAGGACATCAAGTGTCGAGCGACGGACTAGAAGCTCACCCGAAGGACTTGAAGGCACTGACCGATCTGCCGTTCCCGAGATCGCTGCGAGCGATGCAGTCGTTCCTGGGCAGTCTGAATTATTACGGCCGTTTTATTGAGGACTACGCGGTGCACGCGGCTGTTCTGTATGAACTGCGCGAGGTGGACTTTGCAGGAACTTAAGAAGAGTCAGGACCTCCAGCGGGTCCTCGATCCGACGAAGTCGGACCAAGACGTGTCACGACAGACGAAGACCGATCGAGACGAGTCAGCTCCAGTCGGATTTGATGAGAAATGGATTCGTTCGCTCCGGGCTTTCGAGGACTTGAAGCGGAAGATCGCGACTACCCCAGTCCTCAAACACTTCGACCCCGATCGACAGCCGGTGATAATTGTCTATGCGAGCGACTGGGCGATATCGGCTGCCCTGATGCAGGAGCATGATCAGGTATATTACCCGTCACCTTCGCCAGTCGCACGTTGAAGTCGAACGAGCTCAACTACAATGTGGTGGAAAAGGAAGTGCTGGCGCTGTTGCGGATCCTAGATCTGAACTACAACATGTTGGTCGGCCGATCGATCCGGATCTTGTCTCGCCATTCCACCCTGGCCTGGCTGTTTAAGTCACCCGGTTTGCAGGGGCGGCTGGGACAGTGGGCGGCGCTCATGTCACCTTGGACGTTGGAGATTGTGAAGTGTACAAAGGGAGAGGACGAGATCCTCGGGACGATCGCAGCAAGTATCACCACTGGACGAAGCCTTGATCGCGATCGCCCCGAAGAAGGAGCCCCGACGCCCAGTTCAGGCCCCGATCCCAACTATCCAGGCCGGAGAAGAGCTGTGGGTGGTGAGTTTCGATGGATCAGCCCGCGTCAAGCGCGGAGGTGGCGCCTACAGTGCGATTGTGTGGAGTCTGCCAAGCTGGACTGTGGTGAAAGCTCGATCGGGCTACAGCGAGGGCATGACGGTGAATGAGGCTGAGTATAATGGCCTCCTACTGTGTTTCGACCTTCTGGGAGACCTCGATCGAGGACGGCTGGTGATCTGTGGCGACTCTAACCTGGTAATCCGACAAGTCCGAGGAGATCGATTGTAAAGCACCTGGTCTGACACTATTGAGACAGAAAGCACTCGATCGACTTCGAGAATGGCCAGCACATGAGCTTTTGCATGTCAAGCGCGACTGGAACGCCAGCGCGGACAGTCTCGCTAGCGCAGCTCTCCAGCGTCAAAAGGGCGTGATCGTGGAAGGTGAAAAGGAGTGGCTAGATTTGGCCACTCTGAATCGGTTGGGCGAGATCCTGACTGTCCGATCAGAGGAGTCAGTGGTAAAAATCTCACCCGTAGTCACGCGGTCAGGCAACAGGTCCAGATCTATCCCGACGGTGTTGCAAGAAGAATACATTCGCAGTCTTCGAGTGGACCGGATCAGACAGTCCCAAGACGAGGAAGTCTGGATCTCGGGGTTGAAGAAATACTTGGTCGGCAACGTATCGGATCTGTCTCAAGAAAAAGCGCGATCGTACGGCAATATCGCGACGGATTATGAGGTAGACGATCAAGATCTGCTGTTCTACTGTCCACGGGCAAGGTTCGAGCGTCGATCGAGAGATGAATTGATGAGACTGGTGGTGCCAGAAACGCTTCACCAAGACGTTTTGCATCACTACCATAGAAAAGAGGTCATCAAGGTATCGGTCGCACATATCAACGGATCCGGCGACATTTTCACTGGAGAGGACTGTATCGGGTGTCCAGCGCTATGTCGGAGAGTGTGTAGACTGCGAGACCGGCAAGGGCGACCCACGATCAGGGGCGAATCTCCGGGTAATATCCAAGCGACGTACCCTTTTCAGGTTATCGCGATGGATCACATACCCTCGCTACCAAAGTCGGTCAAGAGCAACACGGAGCTGTTGATCTGGGTCGATCTGTTCACGGGCTATGTGATCGCGAAAGCAAGCGCATCCAGAACGGCACAGACGATCGCCGAATCCTATGAAGAATGCGTTTTTCGACGATTTGGGGCGAGCGAAGTGATCCGACACGATCGAGAACCGGGATTTATGGCAGATTTCTTCCGATCGTTTAACAAGATCCTCGGGCAACGTCAGAGAGCGACTATGGCCTACCGACCTCAAGCCAACGGAACCGCAGAGCGAATGGTGCAGACCTCGACAAGAGCGCTGAAAATGTATGTTCAAGATCTGGATCAACGAGATTGGGACGAATATGCCGAGCGTCTGATGTTCGCGATCAATACCGCTCAAGATCGAGTTCGTGGAGATACTCCATTCTACTTAGTGCATGGATGGGACCCGAGATCGACCCTGGAAGCGGTCATACCTGTGGGCAGCACCCGGAACCACGATCGAGACGCTCGACAGTGGAGGTACCAAGTGCAACGACATTACACAAGCTAGAGAACAGGTCAACGATCGTCTGAGGCAAGCGATAGCCGATCGAGGCCGACCGGCATAACGACGAGGTCCGACCACACTCGATCGACGTTGGATCTCAAGTCTGGCTGTACTTGGATCGAGTGAAGGAAGGGTATGCACGAAAGCTAGCTCATCTGTGGCATGGTCCTTTCCGAGTCGCGGAAAAGGTCAACGAGTACTCGAAGCTCCAGACAGCCGGCACGGATTATCGTCTGTTCCCGATCGTGCACGTCTCGAAGTTGAAGCTGGTCCGCGACTTTCCAGATCGGCCACAGGTAGAACTGACGGATCCCGACGCGGATCGACTAGATTTCGACGAGGTCCTGCTACCTGAAGACAGTTGGACACCGGATCTCGAGGACGGAGAGTATGAAGTGGAGAAGATCACCGACATGCGAACCGGTCGATCGGACCAGATACGGGCGCACATATCGGGAGTTCTTGGCGCACTGGAAGGGATATGACGACCCGAGCTGGATCGACGAGGCCGATCTCAACTGTGGGGCGCTCCTGCACGAGTTCCTTCGCGATCGCGTAAATCGGAATCGTTTCGGAGCGATGCAATCTCACGAGGAGGAGTGAGATCGACTCCCTCGGGGCAGATAGGCTGCTCCGGGACGTAATCGGAAGACGGATCTGCAGGAGGCTGCAGATCGGCGGAAAGGGATATTTGTATGAGTTTTACATATGCATGTATATGAGTCTTGGAAGTCTAGGCCGGATCCCGCCTCACACGATGAGGTCGGAATCAGACACTGCTTAACCGAGCAACTATGTCAAGAAGTTGGGGAAGACCAGACAGATCAGGGCTCAAGAAGAAAAGAACGTGTGGAATTGAAAAGTAAAGCTGTCGGATCTCAGACTACAACTCCGGATGTCGAATGGCAACCGCCAGGAGGCGTAAGCGAATGGATCGAGGAAATCCCGATCGGTGGTGTCGAGATCGTGCGAGATCGTGTGGGATCGACTGACGGGTGCGGCTACGGGACGAACTTGTTCCGCAGGCGGTTGACTCGACGAGCAGGGTGTTCCTGAGGAAGATCGCGGAATTGGTTGCGCCAATGGTCAGCGTCGTGGCTTTCGTCCAGAGCCTCGAGTAGATCATCAGGTGGTGTTCGGTGGTTGGCAAGAGATGGTTGACCTGGGTACCAGGTCGTCTCAGGGCTGTGGGCGGTATGTGAAGGATCAGCGGATCTAGCAGCAAATCCACGTCAGACCAACCATCTCGCATCAGAGGTAACAGTTCGTCCAAGAGTTGACGCCAGTGTACACCTGCGTCGATCCGACGCCGTCGGCGTCGGGCGTGATAATCCGCGAGGACAGGATCGGCGTCCATCTGCGCAGTCGTGATCGGCAGATAGTGGGTCATCTCCCAGAATGCTTGGAGATATTGCTCCTCGAACGCCAGATATGCCCGGACCCACTCGCCCAATGCAGTGCGGGCAGCCAGGTGTCGACGCACGTCGAAGGTCACCGCGTCCACAGTATTTTCCATGACTTCCCATGGCGTGGAATTCATCAAAGCAGTGACGTTCGGGCCGGTGATAAGGGTGTCCAGATAACCAGTCCCAGGAGCAGGCCCACGAACTCCGCGCATACGCCTAGGGAAGTACCAGCCCGCTGGCATCGAGAAGTGATCGAGCAGCGTGCGGCGGATCATCCCGGTTAGCTGCAACTGGTTCACGATCGCGGCCGACCAAGGCTCGACGTCAGCTTGATTAAAGTGGCGGGGACGATCGAATCCCGGGATGGAAGTGGATAGATCGAACAGGGGCGGGGTCAGTCCGCCTTGAGGCCCTGGAGATGGTGGAGGGGATCCACCTGGCGATCCGTCCGTCCGGTGACGAGCGATCCGTCCGGCGACCCGCTCGGTGATCCAGAAGGAGAGGACTCGGGGCCATCGGAACCGGGGACTTCGATCGGGTGAGAAGGCTCGCCTTCAGGCCCAGCGAATCGGCGACGAGCTTCAGAGCGAGATCGAGATAAACCGCCAAGGCCTGATCGTCGATCTCGTCTTCATCGTCCTCCCTTCCTCCTCCTCCTGTTCGTCGGTGAGTGTTGTCTTTCCCTCTCCTTTTCCTCGCCGGCCTTTTCTTCGGTTGCCTCTTTTTCCTTTTCGGTGTCGCGTTTTTCGCCCGCGCATGAGGTGGGACTGGCTCCGGAGGGGTGCCGAACAACTCGTAGTCGTCATCACCGCCGTCGTCTTGGATCTCCTCGACCAACTCTGGTTCTCCCTCGATCGACTCCGGTTCTTCGACGTCGGAACCGGAGGTGTCGGTGATCGGCTGGCTGGATGTGCAGGGTGTTCACGCCTCTTGCGAGAGTCCGGCTGCTGCGATGGAGACGCCGATCGACTCCGATCTCTCTTCCCGTGCAGATCGCGAGGCGACGAAGAAGAGCCCGAGCGATCGGGACGGTGAAGGAGAAGCAGACAGAGGCCAGCCGCCACTTGGAGACCCGGCTAGATGGGCTGTGTGCCACAGATTGCGAAGTGCTGATCGTGCCCCCAGACCCATGAGATCGCTGATGTCGCGAAGTTGCCGATAGGCAGCCTGTTGATCGGCACTCTGGTTATCCAGGGCACGGGCGACCCGCTGAGCATTGGTCAACTCCTGCTGCGCGTCGGTCAGTTCCGTCCCTGTATAGCGATCAAGATCGACAAAGTCAGACCCGAGAAGAAAGGTACGTACGCAGTCGAGCGGAGTCAGCTACTGCGACGTTACGATCGCGAGTGACGGCGGCGAGACCAGACCGACTTGTGGCCTGTTCACGACGCAGATCCTCGTTCTCCGCACGGAGTTGATCGCGCGTTCTGGCAATTTGATCGAGGACCGATCGCATCACAACTGGGTCAGACCCATCAGAACGCGGAGTGGCAGGTGCTGTCGCAGGCTGGGCAGGCGCTGCGCTTGCATGGCGCAACCGACCCTCCGCTCGTTGAAGCTCAAATTCTAGCCGCGACACCTCCGATCGAGCGTGATCACGCTTCACCTCCGCTTGCTCTAGCTGAGTCCGGGCCGACTGCACTCGAGCATCCACTCCCACGCGATCGGACGGAGATCCGGCTGTCTGGGCTCGAGCCAACTCGTCCTCTGCGCGACGAAGCGCCCCTCGGTATCGGTCGAGACTGATCTGGAAGGAAGAAAGGTCGTCGCGAGCGAACAACAGCTCACGTTCATTGCAGTCGACTTGCGCTCGGAGATCGTCCACGGTGTCGGAGGCCAGATCGAGCTGGTAAGCCAGATCTCGGTTGGTCTCCTCCACACGAGCCAGCTCTTGCTGCATACGAGCGAGACGGCGTTCCGATTCATGGAGATCGTCACTCTGTTGCTGGACTTGAAAGCGCAGATCTTGGAGTTCTGCCGACGCGGCGAAGCTAGCAGGCCCCTACTGACGAGCGTCGATCTCGGCACGCAGACGTCGGATCTCTGCGTCTTGGTCTTGGCGGAGGTGCTCCAGACCTCGCAGTTCGTTGGACATCCGGGTCATGGTTTGGTCTTGCCCCGCACGGTCTTGCAGCAGCTGATCTCGGGTGGTCCGAACCTGGCGGAGCTCCCTTCTAGGAATGCAACCTGCCGTGGCGCACCTGCAGAACGAGCCGAGGCGACCGATCTGCGCGAAGCCATGCCGGGAGAGGGATCGCGACCGAGGCGAGGTGTTGCTCGGAAGTCGCTCCGAAGTCTCAGATAGGTGATCGCTCATGAGGCGGCTTGGATAGCAGGAAGAAGATTGGCGAATGAGCGACCGAAGTTCAACCGCTGTACGGCCCCAACTTCGGACGAGGGCGGTTGTGGCGAAGCGCCTAATAAGATTGGCGGACCGGCTATGAGAAAGACGGGGCGAAGATAAGAAAAGCACCACCGCCGATTCCGCTAAAGAAGCTTGGGTGCCTCACGGGGACTATGCGCTCACGTCATGGGTTGATGTCGAGGGGCGAGATCAAGTGAGACAAAGAAGATGGCACCACAGATGAGTCCAGATCGACTTCGATCGGTGCGTCGGAATCTCCCGATCGACGATCGTGGCTCGATCGCTGAGCCAGCTGATCGTACCTCGAT
>JAAKBF010000188.1:0-12425 GCA_012656075.1 Phytophthora hibernalis | reverse complement strand
ACTAAGTGTTTGGCTGAGATAGACATAACTATAAATGAGACTCGAATTTGCACTGAACATCGCAAGTGCCTTCCAGACGGGAAGAACATTGGCCCCATAAGGTGTTTGCATACTAGCGTTAGTAGATCTAGCGTTGTAGCGTAAGGATCGGATAACACACATTGGCCGACCTTCCAACGCCTAAGTCTCTATCGTTCTAGTGCATACATCGATCGACTGGATTACTGCTTGACCGTCGATCGTCTTCGAACTCTCGTCAACTCAAGTCCCGCTATTGGAAGCGACAAGCACCCAAAGGAAAGGAAAAGGAAAGAAAGCAACGCCCACAAGGCATCCCCAGGCTTCGGATCAAGTCCAAGCCCTCGATCGACTCTAGACAACCCCGATCGAGCCATATACTCGGCTGTAGCGTGAAGACTTCCGCGCTACTCCACCCCGTCCCGCGTCCCGCCAGGACGTTCAAGACTTCTCGTCACTGCACTCTTCGGAGTCCCGAGAGAGCAGATCCAGCCCACCAACGGGTACACAAGGTGAGACCAAGTTCGGCAGATCACGGATCATCGGGGGACCCCCTCCGTTAGTTGGTGTCTGGGCGCAGTGGAAGTAGGATCAGGCCTTAACAAGATTTTGGCTGATCCCGCTACACCACAATGGTGCGCGTGCCCGGATCTCTTGGTGACTCAGGATTTCGCCGTGAGTCCGATAAAGAAGAGTGCAAGTGAAGATTGAACAAGGGAACAAGCGTCATCGGAGATCGGATTGACGACGACGCCGCTGAATGAAGCGAGATCCGCACATCGGCAGAGTCCTGGGAGGAGCTCTGTCGACGAAAGATATAGATCCGGATCCGGATCTAGAGAGAAACCTCGATTTCCTCCCCAGGTCCCTTCGGGGACCCCGCAGATCTCGATGCGAATCGAGATCTGCAGAAGAATACAGAAGACCAGGTCAGCCCTGAGCCTTATGTGTTCTCCGCTTTCGCGGCCCCGGCCGTGAGAGAAGAGAAGGTCAAACGTGAACCTTACACGTTCGTCCCGTCCGGACTCCCGCGTTTGCGATCGCGAAGACCGAACGCCCTGCGTTCACCGGTGTCGCGGCTTCCGAAGTTCCCAATGCCGAAAAAGAAGAAAGGCAAGACTGCGAAGAAGAAGCTGAAAGCCCCGGAATCGGACACCGAAGATCGGAGGAAGGAAGTTAAATTGGAGCAAGAACACGATGGCGATCGAGAAGATGTATCACGAGAAGGTCTTGCGTGACTTCCTATATCAGAACCCAGTGATGAGATCGTTGCAGATTACCCGGATCGGGGACCTGAGTGGGCCGGTTAAGAGTCCAGATCCGTCGACCAATCCGTTGGAGGCGGTGCAGAGCCTGATGGATTTCCTGGCCAAGCCGGCTTGATAGTGGAAGCGTTTGATCCGGATCAGCTATTTGATATGGACCGGACCGCCATCCAGACGTCGACGCATACCCTGTTCCAGATCGTGAAGTCGCTGGTCGGTGAAGCCCCAAGGATCGCCAGTCGACAGCCATCTACGTTGACTGATAGCTCTGGAGCTCAGACGGGGTCCTCACATTACGAGTCGGCTACGTCGGAACCGGATTCAGAAGGCCCGACGGTCCCGAAGCGAATGTCACTAGGTCCGTCCGGCGAAGCGCTATTGCGATCGCGCCTGAAGACCCCGAACAGACAACGTCGCCTCTGGGCAAAGTGCCACGTCGTCGCCGCCAAGTCGAACTCAGAAGACCCCGACGCGGCAAGATCTAGTGTCGACGAAGTCCGATCGAGCGTCGAAGGCGGTCGATCGACCTTTGCATAAGACGTCCCAGGCCACGGCGACCGAGGATCGAGGATCGAGAACGTTCAGTGCAGCTCCAGCCGCTGCGACGTCCGCAGACGACACCGCTAAGTTGGAAGCTTACTTCCAAGCGGCTATGGCTCGATTCCTGAGCGAGCAACAGGCAGTCGCCGCACCGAGGGTCCCCGAGCAAGCAACGTACACGGGACACCAAGATGTAGACATGGAGTCGGTCGGATCCCCGGAGTCACTCCGGAGAATACGATCCGGATGACTTGGATACTCCGAATGTCGGACGAGCCATGATGGCCTCAGCCACCGCGAGATCGGATGGATCTACCATGATCCAACGTGTTCGAATCTCGGCGATCTCAGACCTGAAGGAGTTCACTGGCAGAGAAGACGAAGATCGTGCTAGATCTTGGATCAGCAAAGTCAAGTCAGCTCTCCTGCGAGATCAAGCCTCGGACAGTGAGAAGTGCCTGACGTTTGCCGATCTGCTGTCAGGACCAGCCAGGAACTGGTACAAACAGCTCAGCCGATCGACCAGAGGCAAGTGGAATGACCTGCTCTTCAGCTTCCAGGTTCAATACTGTGGGCTGGGAGTGTCGGTCGCCTGGCAGTACTATCATGCTCGCAAACGATCGGACGAGTCGCCTCTAGAGTATCTCTACCGTTTGAACGTCGCTGGTCTGCGGGCTAAGCTTAAGGTCAAGGACGGAGATTCGAAGGAGCGTCGGGAAACATTACATCGAGACGTTGGGTGATCAGGAGCTAGGAGATCAGCTAACGCTGCTCCGACTGGCTGACGCCGATGAGTTGGAGGAGGTCCTCCGCGATCGCGAACGAGCGAAGAACAGACAGAAGAAGTCTGCGTTCGGATCCAAGTATCGGCAGAAGACATCGAATCCCGCACCGGCAACCCCGACCAAGCGAGCGGTACAAGCGATCCAAGCGCAACGTGCAGACTCGGGATCGGATATAGGGTCGGACGGGTCGGATTCCGAAGGTGATCTACGTCGGATCTATCTCGCTTCGGCCGAGAGAGATCGATCCCGGCCGGAGAACCACACCCGGTCCAGGATCCACCTCGACCGCCCCAGACGGCGCCCGATCGGCCTCTCCCGGATCATCGGAATCAAGTCCGCCACGACGGACCGGATCGAGGGCGATGCTCGCACTGCGGGTCCCGGAAGCATACGGATCTGGGCTGTTGGAGACGTCTCATCTGCCAGAAATGCGGCAAGAAGGGTCATCCCGCGGACCACTGCCTGTTCGTGTGCCGAGGATGCGGAGAGCTGCATGACATGGGGAAATGCCCGATGGAGGAATTCTACAACCAGATCCGCCAGTGGTATAACCCGACGAAGCATGCGGGCATGTTGCCTGAGACTGCTGAAAAGATGTTAAACTAGGACGCTCGTCGGGTTGGAATCCCGTACGAGCCGAGCGTTCTAGCTACTGCATCTATGCATTTTTGAACCAGACATCGGTAGATCGAGTTAACAGTCGACCAGATCTACGCGGTAATACATATGATCTGCACGAGAAGCGAACTGACCAGGTCTCGAATCTTCGTCGATCGAACGAGTTCGACCGATCGGATGCCGCGACTATGACCTTGGATCTCCACTCCGGAGAGCCTAGAGGTTATTGGAAGCAACAAGAGAAGGAAGAGTGGTTCAGACCTGCAGATGGTGAGATTACTGTAGTCCCCCAAATCCTGGAACTCCGCGCGTCGGTGAACTCCACCGTCCCTATCGCCCACAGATCTCCTACCTGGAGAATCTCGCGGATACTGGAAGCATCATGCGCCGGGAAAGTGGTTCCGACAAGCCAAAGTGACTGGCAAGATCAACAATGAGAAGGCGATCTTGCTCCTAGACACAGGCGCCGAGGTGTCCATCGTGGATACCACCTTTGCTCGTAAGGTTGGGTGCTATGTCGATCAGAGTGAGAGTCAAGAGTGCCTAGGAATTGGAGAGAATGTGTACGTCGCGAAAGGACGGACCAGGGTCAAGATCACCCTCGCCGGAAATCTGGTGTATGTCTTCGATATCTGGGTGGGAGATCTGTCGGGACAAGAGGCGATATTGGGTATGGACTTCATGGTCCCGGCCGGGATCCGGCTCGATCTTGCTAATGGGACACTGTGCTTACCGGATGAAGTCAGGATCTCGCTAAGTGGACGTCGACAACTCTATAGCGGAAAGATGAGACTGATACACATAGATGACTCCCTACAACTGGAGGTGGGCGAGTCCGTGGAATTGCCAGTGCGTCTGCGTGCGTCGTCGGACCAAGAGAAGCTCTGGGTGACGCGAGGACAAGGCTGGGTACCGACGGTAATCTCTGGACGGGGTCGAACTCGGTATCTCCATATCACAAATGTGGGGACCGGTCTGCTTCGGATCCCGAGGAATGAGCGAGTCGGAATGTGGCTGACAGGAGATCGCGTGCCTCGATGGCCAGGATACGTCTCAGTCGGGTCACGTCGCTATGCTGAGTGGCAGAATTTGGCGTTCGAAGCTACGACCGATGCTGACCTGCAAGGATCGGATGAGCCTGAACAACAAGGACCCTTAGTCGACCATCCGACATATCCTACCCCGCGCGCAATCCTGCGTAGAGGATCGGGCGTCACCCCGAAGGTGTTGTCCGGTGTAGTCATTAACGACGAAGGCCGAGAGGTCGACAGCCCAAGTCTGACGGACGGAGACGACCGAGAAGTATGTACTCCAGCTGCCATGCCAGTGCAGTCGGCACCGGAGCATGAGAGGGAGTCGGAAAGTCCGACACGAGAACCGCTGCTGAGCCAGTCCGACTCTGATCGACCAGAGAAGGAGAGTCCCACTGAGGAGTCCGTAGATCCTGTCGCTGTGGTGGACAACGAATCAGGACCTGAGCCGGTCGAGGTCGATCGACCAGGGGCGGACGTCCTGAGCCGACTTCGTCCGACTGCCCGAAACAGTCGGACGCCGACGGTGATATATCAGGCAGGTCGGCCAACGTCGGTGCAGATCCGGCGACGTCTGTTAACTACGGGTCAAGACCAGCTCTGACCGCGACCGATCGCCATGGCCATGTACCGTTAGGACCGGAACGATCGAAGTCAGCGGAACCCGAAGAAGGTGAAGAGGTGTATGTCCGTGATGGTGGCGAACTGTTTGCGGAGGACGTGCAGGGAGAGCTGGCTGTGCTGCCCGAGGTCTCGACCACGACCGACGAGGTGACGATCGATGACATTCAGGTAGGTGGTTTCGAAGGCGCCGATCCGGAGAAGATCGAGACGCTTCGGCAGATTATCTGGCGGAAACACCACCTCTTGCTCGGTAAGGGAAATGCTCTGCCGCCCGCAGCGCGGGTGTGGTCTGCGACATCGACGTAGGTGGTGCCAAGCCGATCGCCCAGCGAGTGCGCAAGATCGCGCCGCGATTCAGGGAGAAGGTGTCAGATCTGCTCAAAGGATTGTTATCTGCGACTATTATCAAGTATTCGACCTCACCATGGGCGTCCCCGATCGTGATCATTATCAAGAAGAATGGAGTGGATATACGCCTATGCATCGACTACCGGCTGGTGAACAGCCTGACCAGGTTGATGGTCTACCCCATGCCTTTGATAAACGAGCTGCTAGAGAACTTAGATAAAGTCCTCTGGTACTGCTCTCTGGATATGGCTAGTGGATTTTGGGTCGTGACCATGACCGATCGGGCGCGGGCGATCTCGGCTTTCATCACCCCCTTCGGGCTGTTTGAGTGGAACCGGATGCCATTCGGTCTTAAGAATGCGCCACAGATCTACCAACGTCTGATCGACAACGCCCTATATGGATTTATGAAGATCTCTCGATCTGGTAACTCGGAAGGTCTCGTCGACCTGTTTGAAAGTGGGGAGCCCCTGGCCCTGGTCGACCGTCGGTGCTTGGGCGTCGATCTTACATCGACGATATCCTGGTGACCGCTGGGTCGTGGGACCAGCTCTGTGGCCGAGTGGAAGCTCTGCTAGAAGCGTGTGATAAGTGGAACCTGTCGATCAGCGTCGTGAAGAGTTTCTGGGGCATGCGGAAGGTGGACTACCTAGGACATCAAGTGTCGAGCAACGGACTAGAAGCTCACCCGAAGGACTTGAAGGCACTGACCGATCTGCCGTTCCCGAGATCGCTGCGAGCGATGCAGTCGTTCCTGGGCAGTCTGAATTATTACGGCCGTTTTATCGAGGACTACGCGGTGTACGCGGCTGTTCTGTATGAACTGCGCGAGGTGGACTTTGCGGAACTTAAGAAGAGTCAGGACCTCCAGCGGGTCCTCGATCCGACGAAGTCGGACCAAGACGTGTCACGACAGACGAAGACCGATCGAGACGAGTCAGCTCCAGTCGGGTTTGATGAGAAATGGATTCGTTCGCTCCGGGCTTTCGAGGACTTGAAGCGGAAGATCGCGACTACCCCAGTCCTCAAACACTTCGACCCCGATCGACAGCCGGTGATAATTGTCTATGCGAACGACTGGGCGATATCGGCTGCCCTGGTGCAGGAGCATGATCAGGTATATTATCCCGTCACCTTCGCCAGTCGCACGCTGAAGTCGAACGAGCTCAACTACAATGTGGTGGAAAAGGAAGTGCTGGCGCTGTTGCGGATCCTAGATCTGAACTACAACATGTTGGTCGGCCGATCGATCCGGATCTTGTCTCGCCATTCCACCCTGGCCTGGCTGTTTAAGTCACCCGGTTTGCAGGGGCGGCTGGGACAGTGGGCGGCGCTCATGTCACCTTGGACGTTGGAGATCGTGAAGTGTACAAGGGAGAGGACGAGATCCTCGGGACGATCGCAGCAAGTATCACCCTAGGTCGGAAGTGGACGAAGCCTTGATCGCGATCGCCCCGAAGAAGGAGCCCCGACGCCCAGTTCAGGCCCCGATCCCAACTATCCAGGCCGGAGAAGAGCTGTGGGTGGTGAGTTTCGATGGATCAGCCCGCGTCAAGCGCGGAGGTGGCGCCTACAGTGCGATCGTGTGGAGTCTGCCAAGCTGGACTGTGGTGAAAGCTCGATCGGGCTACAGCGAGGGCATGACGGTGAATGAGGCTGAGTATAATGGCCTCCTACTGTGTTTCGACCTTCTGGGAGACCTCGATCGAGGACGGCTGGTGATCTGTGGCGACTCTAACCTGGTGATCCGACAAGTCCGAGGGAGATCGATTGTAAAGCACCTGGTCTGACACTATTGAGACAGAAAGCGCTCGATCGACTCCGAGAATGGCCAGCACATGAGCTGTTGCATGTCAAGCGCGACTGGAACGCCAGCGCGGACAGTCTCGCTAGCGCAGCTCTCCAGCGTCAAAGGGCGTGATCGTGGAAGGTGAAGAGGAGTGGCAGGATTTGGCCACTCTGAATCGGTTGGGCGAGATCCTGACTGTTCGATCAGAGGAGTCAGTGGTCAAAATCTCACCCGTAGTCACGCGGTCAGGCAACAGGTCCAGATCTACCCCGACGGTGTTGCGAGAGGAATACATTCGCAGTCTTCGAGTGGACCGAATCAGACAGTCCCAAGACGAGGAAGTCTGGATCGCGGGGTTGAAGAAATACTTGGTCGGCAACGTATCGGATCTGTCTCAAGAGGAAGCGCGATCGTACGGCAATATCGCGACGGATTATGAGGTAGACGACCAAGATCTGCTGTTCTACTGTCCACCCGGGCAAGGATCGAGCGTCGATCGAGACGAATTGATGAGACTGGTGGTGCCAGAAACGCTTCACCAAGACGTTTTGCATCACTACCATGCAAGCCTAGAAGGAGGTCATCAAGGTATCGGTCGCACATATCAACGGATCCGGCGACATTTCCACTGGAGAGGGCTGTATCGGAGTGTCCAGCGCTATGTCGGAGAGTGTGTAGACTGCGAGACCGGCAAGGGCGACCCACGATCAGGGGCGAATCTCCGGGTAATATCCAAGCGACGTACCCTTTTCAGGTTATCGCGATGGATCACATACCCTCGCTACCAAAGTCGGTCAAGGGCAATACGGAGCTGTTGATCTGGGTCGATCTGTTCACGGGCTATGTGATCGCGAAAGCAAGCGCATCCAGAACGGCGCAGACGATCGCCGAATCCTATGAAGAATGCGTTTTTCGACGATTTGGGGCGAGCGAAGTGATCCGACACGATCGAGAACCGGGATTTATGGCAGACTTCTTCCGATCGTTTAACAAGATCCTCGGACAACGTCAGAGGGCGACTATGGCCTATCGACCTCAAGCCAACGGAACCGCAGAGCGAATGGTGCAGACCTCGACAAGAGCGCTGAAAATGTACGTTCAAGATCTGGATCAACGAGATTGGGACGAATATGCCGAGCGTCTGATGTTCGCGATCAATACCGCTCAAGATCGAGTTCGTGGAGACACTCCATTCTACTTAGTGCATGGCTGGGACCCGAGATCGACCCTGGAAGCGGTCATACCTGTGGGCAGCACCCGGAACCACGATCGAGACGCTCGACAGTGGAGGTACCAAGTGCAACGACATTACACCCAAGCTAGAAGACAGGTCAACGATCGTCTGAGGCAAGCGATAGCCGATCGGGCCGACCGGCATAACGACGAGGTCCGACCGCACTCGATCGACGTTGGATCTCAAGTCTGGCTGTACTTGGATCGAGTGAAGGAAGGGTATGCGCGAAAGCTGGCTCATCTGTGGCATGGTCCTTTCCGAGTCGCGGAAAAGGTCAACGAGTACTCGATGAAGCTCCAGACAGCCGGCACGGATTATCGTCTGTTCCCGATCGTGCACGTCTCGAAGTTGAAGCTGGTCCGCGACTTTCCAGATCGGCCACAGGTAGAACTGACGGATCCCGACGCGGATCGACTAGATTTCGACGAGGTCCTGCTACCTGAAGACAGTTGGACGCCGGATCTCGAGGACGGAGAGTATGAAGTGGAGAAGATCACCGACATGCGAACCGGTCGACGGACCAGATACGGGCGCACATACGGGAGTTCTTGGCGCACTGGAAGGGATATGACGACCCGAGCTGGATCGACGAGGCCGATCTCAACTGTGGGGCGCTCCTGCACGAGTTCCTTCGCGATCGCGTGAACCGGAATCGGTTCGGAGCGATGCAATCTCACGAGGAGGAGTGAGATCGACTCCCTCGGGGCAGATAGGCTGCTCCGGGACGTAATCGGAAGACGGATCTGCAGGGAGGCTGCAGATCGGCGGAAAGGGATATTTGTATGAGTTTATACATATGCATGTATATGAGTCTCGGAAGTCTAGGCCGGATCCCGCCTCACACGATGAGGTCGGAACCAGACACTGCTCGATCGAGCAACTATGTCAAGAAGTTGGGAAGACCAGACAGATCGGGGCTCAAGAGGAAAAGAACGTGTGGAATTGAAAAGTAAAGCGGTCGGATCTCAGACTACAACTCCGGATGTCGAATGGCAACCGCCAGGAGGCGTAAGCTAATGGATCGAAATCCCGATCGGTCGTGTCGAGATCGTGCGAGATCGTGTGGGATCGACTGACGGGTGCGGCTACGGGACGAACTTGTTCCGCAGGCGATTGACTCGACGAGCAGGGTGTTCCTGAGGAAGATCGCGGAATTGGTTGCGCCAGTGGTCAGCGTCGTGGCTCTCGTCCAGAGCCTCGAGTAGAACATCAGGTGGTGCTCGGTGGTTGGCAAGAGATTGACCTGGGTACCAGGTCGTCTCAGGAGTTGTCGGCGGTATGTGAAGGATCAGCGGATCTAGCAGCAAATCCACGTCAGCCCAACCATCTCGCATCAAAGGTAACAGTTAGTCAAGCGTTGACGCCAGTGTACACCTGCGTCGATCCGACGCCGTCGGCGTCGGGCGTGATAATCCGCGAGGACAGGATCGGCGTCCATCTGCGCGGTCGTGATCGGCAGGTAGTGGGTCATCTCCCAGAACGTTTGGAGATACTGCTCCTCAAACGCCAGATACGCCCGGACCCACTCGCCGAATGCAGTGCGGGCAGCCAGGTGTCGACGCACGTCGATGGTCACCGCGTCCACAGTATTCTTCATGACTTCCCATGGCGTGGAATTCATCAAAGCAGTGATGTTCGGGCCGGTGATAGGGGTGTCCAGATAGCCAGTCCCAGGAGCAGGCCCACGAACTCCGCGCATACGCCTAAAAAGTACCAGCCCGCTGGCATCGAAGTGATCGAGCAGCGTGCGGCGGATCATCCCGGTTAGCTGCAACTGGTTCACGATCGCGGCCGACCAAGGCTCGACGTCGGCTTGGTTAAAGTGGCGGGGACGATCGAATCCCGGGATGGAAGTGGATAGATCGAACAGGGGCGGGGTCAGTCCGCCTTGAGGCCCTGGAGATGGTGGAGGAGATCCACCTGGCGATCCGCTCGGTGATCCAGAAGGACTCGGGGCTATCGGAGCCGGGGTCTCGAAGGCTCGCCTTCAGACCCAGCGGATCGGCGACGGGCTTCAGAGCGAGATCGAGACAAAGCTACTAAGGCCTGATCGTCGATCTCGTCTTCATCTTCCCCCCTTCCTCCTCCTCCTATTCGTCGGTGGGTGTCGTCTTCCCCCTCTCCTCTTCCTCGTCGCCTTTTCTTCGGTTGCCTCTTCTTCCTTTTCGATGTCGCGTTTTTCTTCCGTGTCATGAGGTGGGACGGACTCCGGAGAGGTCCCGAACAACTCGTAGGCGTCATCACCGCCGTCGTCTTGGATCTCCACGACCAACTCGACTCCGGTTCTTCGACGTCGGAACCTGGGGTGTCGGTGATCGGCTGGCTGGAGGTGCAGAGTGTTCACGCCTCTTGCGAGAGTCCGGCTGCTGCGAAGGAGACGCCGACTGACTCCGATCTCTCTTCCCGTGCAGATCACGAGGCGGCGAAGAAGGAGCCAGATCGCAGGACGGTGAAGGAGAAGCAGACAGAGGCCAGCCGCCGCTTGGAGACCCGGCTAGATGGGCTGTGTGCCACAGATTGCGAAGTGCTGATCGTGCCCCCAGACCCATGAGATCGCTGATGTCGCGAAGTTGCCGATAGGCAGCCTGTTGATCAGCACTCTGTTTATCACGGGCGACCCGCTGAGCATTGACCAGCTCCTGCTGCGCATCCGTCAGTTCCGTCCCTGTATAGTGATCAAGATCGACAAAGTCAGATCCGAGAAGAAAGGGGCTACCAACGACAGAAAGGGTACGTACGCAGTCGAGCGGAGTCAGCTACTGCGACTTTACGATCGCGAGTCACGGCGGCGAGACCGGACCGACTCGTGGTCTGTTCACGACGCCGATCCTCGTTCTCCGCGCGGAGTTGATCGCGCGTTCTGGCAATTTGATCAGGACCGATCGCATCACAACTGGGTCAGATCCATCGGGACGCGGAGTGGCGGGTGCTGTCGCAGGCTGGGCAGGCGCTGCGCTTGCATGGCGCAACCGAGCCTCCGCTCGTTGAAGCTCAAATTCTAGCCGCGACACCTCCGATCGAGCGTGGTCACGCTCCACCTCCGCTTGCTCTAGCTGAGTCCGGGCTGACTGCCCTCGAGCATCCACTTCCACGCGATCGGGCTGCGGTCTGGCCGTCTGGGCTCGAGCCAACTCGTCCTCTGCGTGACGAAGCGCCCCTCGGTATCGGTCGAGACTGATCAGGAAGGAAGAAAGGTCGTCGCGAGCGAACAACAGCTCACGTTCGTTGCAGTCGACTTGTGCCCGGAGATTATCCACGGTGTCGGAGGCCAGATCGAGCTGGTAAGCCAGATCTCGGTTGGTCTCCTCCGCACGAGCCAGCTCTTGCTGCATACGAGCGAGACGGCGTTCCGATCCTTGGAGATCGTCACTCTGTTGCTGGACTTGAAAGCGCAGATCTTGGAGTACTTCCGATGCGGCGAAGCTAGCAGGCCCCTGCTGACGAGCGTCGATCTCGGCACGCAGACGTCGGATCTCCGCGTCCTGGTCTTGGCGGAGGTGCTCCAGACCTCGCAGTTCGTTGGACATCCGGGTCATTGTTTGGTCTTACTCCGCGTGGTCTTGCAGCAGCTGATCTCGGGTGGTCCGAGCTTGGCGAAGCTCCCTTCCAGGAATACAACGTACCGTGGGGCGCCGAATGCAAAACGATCCGAGGCGACCGATCTGCGTGAAGCCATGCCGGGGGAGGGTGATCGCGACCGAGGCGGGGTGTTGCTCAGAAGTCGCTCTGAAGTCGGTTGCGCGAAGACTTTCATCAATTGTGTACTCTCATAACAACAACAGCCAGCCCGTCTTAGGATCTGAGACTTGTGTGAATTTTACGGATGTACTGGACTCGAGGTGACATTCACTCCTCGTTACTACCTCTAGTTTTTACGCCAAAGTAGCTCTC
Organism: Phytophthora hibernalis; assembly: GCA_012656075.1. NCBI lineage: Eukaryota > Oomycota > Peronosporomycetes > Peronosporales > Peronosporaceae > Phytophthora > Phytophthora hibernalis. The sequence continues at coordinate 282 of JAAKBF010000188.1, read as the reverse complement.
ACGCATTGGTTTTGGCTGAACACCTGCTGATCAGGTGCCGTGTGCAATGCCGGCTATCGACCCTTTATGCGCCGAGACGGTGTCAGACTGTTTACGACGGTGCACGCCGCACACAACCTCGCACTGAGACTGTGTGTGTAGCCTCTATCCTGGATGGAGCTCACGGTGTGTGATGTGTCGTAGCGCTTACTACATCATCATTGAGCACTGCGAGCAATAACCACCACCACCACGCGCGATCTGCAACAAATATGCCGAGACAGAATCTCGCCAACAGCTCAA
>JAAKBF010000187.1:0-79311 GCA_012656075.1 Phytophthora hibernalis | reverse complement strand
AAGGTGAGACCAAGTTCAGCAGATCACGGACCTCTCCGTTAGTTGGTGTCTGGGCGCAGTGGGAAGTCGGATCTGGAACAACAAGATTTTGCTGATCCCGCTACACCACAATGGTGCGCGTGCCGGATCTCTTGGTGACTCAGGATTTCACCGTGAGTCCGATAAAGAAGAAGTGCAAGTGAAGATTGAACAAGGGGAACAAGCGTCATCGGAGATCGGATCGACGACGACGCCGCTGAATGAAGCGATCCGCAGATCGGCAGAGTCCTGGGAGGAGCTCTGTCGACAGACAAGATATAGATCCGGATCTGGAGGAGAAACCTCGATTTCCTCCCCAGGTCCCTTCGGGGACCCCCGCAGATCTCGATGCGAATCGAGATCTGCAGAAGAACACAGAAGACCAGGTCAGCCTTGAGCCTTATGTGTTCTCCGCTTTCGCGGCCCCGGCCGTGAGAGAAGAGAAGGTCAAACGTGAACCTTACACGTTCGTCCCGTCCGGGACTCCCGCGTTTGCGATCGCGAAGACCGAACGCCCTGCGTTCACCAGTGTCGCGGCTTCCGAAGTTCCCAAGCAGATGCCGAAAAAGAAGAAAGGCAAGACTGTGGAGAAGAAGCTGAAAGCCCCGGAATCGGACACCGAAGATCGGAGTGGAAGGAAGTTAAATTGGAGCAAGAACACGATGGCGATCGAGAAGATGTATCACGAGAAGGTCTTGCGTGACTTCCTATCTCAGAACCCAGTGATGAGATCGTTGCAGATTACCCGGATCGGGGACCTGAGTGGGCCGGTTAAGAGTCCAGATCCGTCGACCAATCCGTTGGAGGCGGTGCAGAGCCTGATGGATTTCCTGGACCAAGCCGGCCTGATAGCGGAAGCGTTTGATCCGGATCAGCTATTTGATATGGACCGGACCGCCATCCAGACGTCGACGCATACCCTGTTCCAGATCGTGAAGTCGCTGGTCGGTGAAGCCCCGGATCGCCAGTCGACAGCCATCTACGTTGACTGATAGCTCTGGAGCTCAGACGGGGTCCTCACATTACGAGTCGGCTACGTCGGAACCGGATTCAGAAGGCCCGACGGTCCCGAAGCGAATGTCACTAGGTCCGTCCGGCGAAGCGCTATTGCGATCGCGCCTGAAGACCCCGAACCAGACAACGTCGCCTCTGGGCAAAGTGCCCACGTCGTCGCCGCCAAGTCGAACTCAGAAGACCCCGACGCGGCAAGATCTAGTGTCGACGAAGTCCGATCGAGCGTCGAAGGCGGTCGATCGACCTTTGCATAAGACGTCCCAGGCCACGGCGACCGAGGATCGAGGATCGAGAACGTTCAGTGCAGCTCCAGCCGCTGCGACGTCCGCAGACGACACCGCTAAGTTGGAAGCTTACTTCCAAGCGGCTATGGCTCGATTCCTGAGCGAGCAACAGGCAGTCGCCGCACCGAGGGTCCCCGAGCAAGCAACGTACACGGGACACCAAGATGTAGACATGGAGTCGGTCGGATCCCCCGGAGTCACTCCGGAGAATACGATCCGGATGACTTGGATACTCCGAATGTCGGACGAGCCATGATGGCCTCAGCCACCGCGAGATCGGATGGATCTACCATGATCCAACGTGTTCGAATCTCGGCGATCTCAGACCTGAAGGAGTTCACTGGCAGAGATCAAGACGAAGATCGTGCTAGATCTTGGATCAGCAAAGTCAAGTCAGCTCTCCTGCGAGATCAAGCCTCGGACAGTGAGAAGTGCCTGACGTTTGCCGATCTGCTGTCAGGACCAGCCAGGAACTGGTACAGACAGCTCAGCCGATCGACCAGAGGCAAGTGGAATGACCTGCTCTTCAGCTTCCAGGTTCAATACTGTGGGCTGGGAGTGTCGGTCGCCTGGCAGTACTATCATGCTCGCAAACGATCGGACGAGTCGCCTCTAGAGTATCTCTACCGTTTGAACGTCGCTGGTCTGCGGGCTAAGCTTAAGGTCAAGGACGGAGATTCGAAGGAGCGTCGGGAAACATTACATCGAGACGTTGGGTGATCAGGAGCTAGGAGATCAGCTAACGCTGCTCCGACTGGCTGACGTCGATGAGTTGGAGGAGGTCCTCCGCGATCGCGAACGAGCGAAGAACAGACAGAAGAAGTCTGCGTTCGGATCCAAGTATCGGCAGAAGACATCGAATCCCGCACCGGCAACCCCGACCAAGCGAGCGGTACAAGCGATCCAAGCGCGCAACGTGCAGACTCGGGATCGGATATAGGGTCGGACGGGTCGGATTCCGAAGGTGATCTACGTCGGATCTATCTCGCTTCGGCCGAAGAGAGATCGATCCCGGCCGGAGAACCACACCCGGTCCAGGATCCACCTCGACCGCCCCAGACGGCGCCCGATCGGCCTCTCCCGGATCATCGGAATCAAGTCCGCCACGACGGACCGGATCGAGGGCGATGCTCGCACTGCGGGTCCCGGAAGCATACGGATCTGGGCTGTTGGAGACGTCTCATCTGCCAGAAATGCGGCAAGAAGGGTCATCCCGCGGACCACTGCCTGTTCGTGTGCCGAGGATGCGGAGAGCTGCATGACATGGGGAAATGCCCGATGGAGGAATTCTACAACCAGATCCGCCAGTGGTATAACCCGACGAAGCATGCGGGCATGTTGCCTGAGACTGCTGAAAAGATGTTAAACTAGGACGCTCGTCGGGTTGGAATCCCGTACGAGCCGAGCGTTCTAGCTACTGCATCTATGCATTTTTGAACCAGACATCGGTAGATCGAGTTAACAGTCGACCAGATCTACGCGGTAATACATATGATCTGCACGAGAAGCGAACTGACCAGGTCTCGAATCTTCGTCGATCGAACGAGTTCGACCGATCGGATGCCGCGACTATGACCTTGGATCTCCACTCCGGAGAGCCTAGAGGTTATTGGAAGCAACAAGAGAAGGAAAGTGGTTCAGACCTGCAGATGGTGAGATTACTGTAGTCCCCCAAATCCTGGAACTCCGCGCGTCGGTGAACTCCACCGTCCCTATCGCCCACAGATCGCCTACCTGGAGAATCTCGCGGATACTGGAAGCATCATGCGCCGGGAAAGTGGTTCCGACAAGCCAAAGTGACTGGCAAGATCAACAATGAAAAGGCGATCTTGTTCCTAGACACAGGCGCCGAGGTGTCCATCGTGGATACCACCTTTGCTCGTAAGGTTGGGTGCTATGTCGATCAGAGTGAGAGTCAAGAGTGCCTAGGAATTGGAGAGAATGTGTACGTCGCGGAAGGACGGACCAGGGTCAAGATCACCCTCGCCGGAAATCTGGTGTATGTCTTCGATATCTGGGTGGGAGATCTGTCGGGACAAGAGGCGATATTGGGTATGGACTTCATGGTCCCGGCCGGGATCCGGCTCGATCTTGCTAATGGGACACTGTGCTTACCGGATGAAGTCAGGATCTCGCTAAGTGGACGTCGACAACTCTATAGCGGAAAGATGAGACTGATACACATAGATGACTCCCTACAACTGGAGGTGGGCGAGTCCGTGGAATTGCCAGTGCGTCTGCGTGCGTCGTCGGACCAAGAGAAGCTCTGGGTGACGCGAGGACAAGGCTGGGTACCGACGGTAATCTCTGGACGGGGTCGAACTCGGTATCTCCATATCACAAATGTGGGGACCGGTCTGCTTCGGATCCCGAGGAATGAGCGAGTCGGAATGTGGCTGACAGGAGATCGCGTGCCTCGATGGCCAGGATACGTCTCAGTCGGGTCACGTCGCTATGCTGAGTGGCAGAATTTGGCGTTCGAAGCTACGACCGATGCTGACCTGCAAGGATCGGATGAGCCTGAACAACAAGGACCCTTAGTCGACCATCCGACATATCCTACCCCGCGCGCAATCCTGCGTAGAGGATCGGGCGTCACCCCAAGGTGTTGTCCGGTGTAGTCATTAACGACGAAGGCCGAGAGGTCGACAGCCCAAGTCTGACGGACGGAGACGACCGAGAAGTATGTACTCCAGCTGCCATGCCAGTGCAGTCGGCACCGGAGCATGAGAGGGAGTCGGAAAGTCCGACACGAGAACCGCTGCTGAGCCAGTCCGACTCTGATCGACCAGAGAAGGAGAGGCCCACTGAGGAGTCCGTAGATCCTGTCGCTGTGGTGGACAACGAATCAGGACCTGAGCCGGTCGAGGTCGATCGACCAGGGGCGGACGTTCCTGAGCCGACTTCGTCCGACTGCCCGAAACAGTCGGACGCCGACGGTGATATATCAGGCAGGTCGGCCAACGTCGGTGCAGATCCGGCGACGTCTGTTAACTACGGGTCAAGACCAGCTCTGACCGCGACCGATCGCCATGGCCATGTACCGTTAGGACCGGAACGATCGAAGTCAGCGGAACCCGAAGAAGGTGAAGAGGTGAATGTCCGTGATGGTGGCGAACTGTTTGCGGAGGACGTGCAGGAGAGCTGGCTGTGCTGCCCGAGGTCTCGACCACGACCGACGAGGTGACGATCGATGACATTCAGGTAGGTGGTTTCGAAGGCGCCGATCCGGAGAAGATCGAGACGCTTCGGCAGATTATCTGGCGGAAACACCACCTCTTGCTCGGTAAGGAAATGCTCTGCCACCCGCAGCGCGGGGTGTGGTCTGCGACATCGACGTAGGTGGTGCCAAGCCGATCGCCCAGCGAGTGCGCAAGATCGCGCCGCGATTCAGGAGAAGGTGTCAGATCTGCTCAAAGGATTGTTATCTGCGACTATTATCAAGTATTCGACCTCACCATGGGCGTCCCCGATCGTGATCATTATCAAGAAGAATGGAGTGGATATACGCCTATGCATCGACTACCGGCTGGTGAACAGCCTGACCAGGTTGATGGTCTACCCCATGCCTTTGATAAACGAGCTGCTAGAGAACTTAGATAAAGTCCTCTGGTACTGCTCTCTGGATATGGCTAGTGGATTTTGGGTCGTGACCATGACCGATCGGGCGCGGGCGATCTCGGCTTTCATCACCCCCTTCGGGCTGTTTGAGTGGAACCGGATGCCATTCGGTCTTAAGAATGCGCCACAGATCTACCAACGTCTGATCGACAACGCCCTATGGATTTATGAAGATCTCTCGATCTGGTAACTCGGAAGGTCTCGTCGACCTGTTTGAAAGTGGGGAGCCCCTGGCCCCTGGTCGACCGTCGGTGCTTGGGCGTCGATCTTACATCGACGATATCCTGGTGACCGCTGGGTCGTGGGACCAGCTCTGTGGCCGAGTGGAAGCTCTGCTAGAAGCGTGTGATAAGTGGAACCTGTCGATCAGCGTCGTGAAGAGTTTCTGGGGCATGCGGAAGGTGGACTACCTAGGACATCAAGTGTCGAGCAACGGACTAGAAGCTCACCCGAAGGACTTGAAGGCACTGACCGATCTGCCGTTCCCGAGATCGCTGCGAGCGATGCAGTCGTTCCTGGGCAGTCTGAATTATTACGGCCGTTTTATCGAGGACTACGCGGTGTACGCGGCTGACTGCGCGAGGTGGACTTTGCGGAACTTAAGAAGAGTCAGGACCTCCAGCGGGTCCTCGATCCGACGAAGTCGGACCAAGACGTGTCACGACAGACGAAGACCGATCGAGACGAGTCAGCTCCAGTCGGGTTTGATGAGAAATGGATTCGTTCGCTCCGGGCTTTCGAGGACTTGAAGCGGAAGATCGCGACTACCCCAGTCCTCAAACACTTCGACCCCGATCGACAGCCGGTGATAATTGTCTATGCGAACGACTGGGCGATATCGGCTGCCCTGGTGCAGGAGCATGATCAGGTATATTATCCCGTCACCTTCGCCAGTCGCACGCTGAAGTCGAACGAGCTCAACTACAATGTGGTGGAAAAGGAAGTGCTGGCGCTGTTGCGGATCCTAGATCTGAACTACAACATGTTGGTCGGCCGATCGATCCGGATCTTGTCTCGCCATTCCACCCTGGCCTGGCTGTTTAAGTCACCCGGTTTGCAGGGGCGGCTGGGACAGTGGGCGGCGCTCATGTCACCTTGGACGTTGGAGATCGTGAAGTGTACAAAGGGAGAGGACGAGATCCTCGGGACGATCGCAGCAAGTATCACCCTAGGTCGGAAGTGGACGAAGCCTTGATCGCGATCGCCCCGAAGAAGGAGCCCCGACGCCCAGTTCAGGCCCCGATCCCAACTATCCAGGCCGGAGAAGAGCTGTGGGTGGTGAGTTTCGATGGATCAGCCCGCGTCAAGCGCGGAGGTGGCGCTTACAGTGCGATCGTGTGGAGTCTGCCAAGCTGGACTGTGGTGAAAGCTCGATCGGGCTACAGCGAGGGCATGACGGTGAATGAGGCTGAGTATAATGGCCTCCTACTGTGTTTCGACCTTCTGGGAGACCTCGATCGAGGACGGCTGGTGATCTGTGGCGACTCTAACCTGGTGATCCGACAAGTCCGAGGGAGATCGATTGTAAAGCACCTGGTCTGACACTATTGAGACAGAAAGCGCTCGATCGACTCCGAGAATGGCCAGCACATGAGCTGTTGCATGTCAAGCGCGACTGGAACGCCAGCGCGGACAGTCTCGCTAGCGCAGCTCTCCAGCGTCAAAAGGGCGTGATCGTGGAAGGTGAAGAGGAGTGGCAGGATTTGGCCACTCTGAATCGGTTGGGCGAGATCCTGACTGTTCGATCAGAGGAGTCAGTGGTCAAAATCTCACCCGTAGTCACGCGGTCAGGCAACAGGTCCAGATCTACCCCGACGGTGTTGCGAGAGGAATACATTCGCAGTCTTCGAGTGGACCGAATCAGACAGTCCCAAGACGAGGAAGTCTGGATCGCGGGGTTGAAGAAATACTTGGTCGGCAACGTATCGGATCTGTCTCAAGAGGAAGCGCGATCGTACGGCAATATCGCGACGGATTATGAGGTAGACGACCAAGATCTGCTGTTCTACTGTCCACCCGGGCAAGGATCGAGCGTCGATCGAGACGAATTGATGAGACTGGTGGTGCCAGAAACGCTTCACCAAGACGTTTTGCATCACTACCATGCAAGCCTAGAAGGAGGTCATCAAGGTATCGGTCGCACATATCAACGGATCCGGCGACATTTCCACTGGAGAGGGCTGTATCGGGTGTCCAGCGCTATGTCGGAGAGTGTGTAGACTGCGAGACCGGCAATGGGCGACCCACGATCAGGGGCGAATCTCCGGGTAATATCCAAGCGACGTACCCTTTTCAGGTTATCGCGATGGATCACATACCCTCGCTACCAAAGTCGGTCAAGGGCAACACGGAGCTGTTGATCTGGGTCGATCTGTTCACGGGCTATGTGATCGCGAAAGCAAGCGCATCCAGAACGGCTCAGACGATCGCCGAATCCTATGAAGAATGCGTTTTTCGACGATTTGGGGCGAGCGAAGTGATCCGACACGATCGAGAACCGGGATTTATGGCAGATTTCTTCCGATCGTTTAACAAGATCCTCGGACAACGTCAGAGGGCGACTATGGCCTATCGACCTCAAGCCAACGGAACCGCAGAGCGAATGGTGCAGACCTCGACAAGAGCGCTGAAAATGTATGTTCAAGATCTGGATCAACGAGATTGGGACGAATATGCCGAGCCTTTGATGTTCGCGATCAATACCGCTCAAGATCGAGTTCGTGGAGACACTCCATTCTACTTAGTGCATGGCTGGGACCCGAGGTCGACCCTGGAAGCGGTCATACCTGTGGGCAGCACCGGAACCACGATCGAGACGCTCGACAGTGGAGGTACCAAGTTCAACGACATTACACCCAAGCTAGAAGACAGGTCAACGATCGTCTGAGGCAAGCGATAGCCGATCGGGCCGACCGGCATAACGACGAGTCCGACCGCACTCGATCGACGTTGGATCTCAAGTCTGGCTGTACTTCGATCGAGTGAAAAAAGGGTATGCGCGAAAGCTGGCTCATCTGTGGCATGGTCCTTTCCGAGTCGCGGAAAAGGTCAACGAGTACTCGATGAAGCTCCAGACAGCCGGCACGGATTATCGTCTGTTCCCGATCGTGCACGTCTCGAAGTTGAAGCTGGTCCGCGACTTCCCAGATCAGCCACAGGTAGAACTGACGGATCCCGACGCGGATCGACTAGATTTCGACGAGGTCCTGCTACCTGAAGACAGTTGGACGCCGGATCTCGAGGACGGAGAGTATGAAGTGGAGAAGATCACCGATATGCGAACCGGTCGACGGACCAGATACGGGCGCACATGCGGGAGTTCTTGGCGCACTGGAAGGGATATGACGACCCAAGCTGGATCGACGAGGCCGATCTCAACTATGGGGCGCTTCTGCACGAGTTCCTTCGCGATCGCGTGAACCGGAATCGGTTCGGAGCGATGCAATCTCACGAGGAGGAGTGAGATCGACTCCCTCGGGGCAGATAGGCTGCTCCGGGCCGTAATCGGAAGACGGATCCGCAGGGAGGCTGCAGATCGGCGGAAAGGGATATTTGTATGAGTTTATACATATGCATGTATATGAGTCTCGGAAGTCTAGGCCAGATCCCGCCTCACACGATGAGGTCGGAACCAGACACTGCTCGATCGAGCAACTATGTCAAGAAGTTGGGAAGACCAGACAGATCGGGGCTCAAGAGGAAAAGAACGTGTGGAATTGAAAGTAAAGCGGTCGGATCTCAGACTACAACTCCGGATGTCGAATGGCAACCGCCAGGAGGCGTAAGCTAATGGATCGAGGAAATCCCGATCGGTCGTGTCGAGATCGTGCGAGATCGTGTGGGATCGGCTGACGGGTGCGGCTACGGGACGAACTTGTTCCGCAGGCGATTGACTCGACGAGCAGGGTGTTCCTGAGGAAGATCGCTGAATTGGTTGCGCCAGTGGTCAGCGTCGTGGCTCTCGTCCAGAGCCTCGAGTAGATCATCAGGTGGTGCTCGGTGGTTGGCAAGAGATTGTTGACCTGGGTACCAGGTCGTCTCAGGAGTTGTCGGCGGTATGTGAAGGATCAGCGGATCTAGCAGCAAATCCACGTCAGCCCAACCATCTCGCATCAAAGGTAACAGTTAGTCCAAGCGTTGACGCCAGTGTACACCTGCGTCGATCCGACGCCGTCGGCGTCGGGCGTGATAATCCGCGAGGACAGGATCGGCGTCCATCTGCGCGGTCGTGATCGGCAGGTAGTGGGTCATCTCCCAGAACGTTTGGAGATACTGCTCCTCAAACGCCAGATACGCCCGGACCCACTCGCCGAATGCAGTGCGGGCAGCCAGGTGTCGACGCACGTCGATGGTCACCGCGTCCACAGTATTCTTCATGACTTCCCATGGCGTGGAATTCATCAAAGCAGTGATGTTCGGGCCGGTGATAGGGGTGTCCAGATAGCCAGTCCCAGGAGCAGGCCCACGAACTCCGCGCATACGCCTAAAAACGTACCAGCCCGCTGGCATCGAAGTGATCGAGCAGCGTGCGGCGGATCATCCCGTTTAGCTGCAACTGGTTCACGATCGCGGCCGACCAAGGCTCGACGTCGGCTTGGTTAAAGTGGCGGGGACGATCGAATCCCGGGATGGAAGTGGATAGATCGAGCAGGGGCGGGGTCAGTCCGCCTTGAGGCCCTGGAGATGGTGGAGGAGATCCACCTGGCGATCCGCTCGGTGATCCAGAGGAGAAGACTCGGGGCTATCGGAGCCGGGGTCTCGAAGGCTCGCCTTCAGACCCAGCGGATCGGCGACGGGCTTCAGAGCGAGATCGAGACAAAGCTACTAAGGCCTGATCGTCGATCTCGTCTTCATCTTCCCCCTTCCTCCTCCTCCTATTCGTCGGTGGGTGTCGTCTTCCCCCTCTCCTCTTCCTCGTCGCCTTTTCTTTGGTTGCCTCTTCTTCCTTTTCGATGTCGCGTTTTTCTTCCGTGTCATGAGGTGGGACGGACTCCGGAGGGGTCCCGATCAACTCGTAGGCGTCATCACCGCCGTCGTCTTGGATCTCCACGACCAACTCGACTCCGGTTCTTCGACGTCGGAACCTGGGGGTGTCGGTGATCGGCTGGCTGGAGGTGCAGAGTGTTCACGCCTCTTGCGAGAGTCCGGCTGCTGCGAAGGAGACGCCGACTGACTCCGATCTCTCTTCCCGTGCAGAGCACGAGGCGGCGAAGAAGGAGCCAGATCGCAGGACGGTGAAGGAGAAGCAGACAGAGGCCAGCCGCCGCTTGGAGACCCGGCTAGATGGGCTGTGTGCCACAGATTGCGAAGTGCTGATCGTGCCCCCAGACCCATGAGATCGCTGATGTCGCGAAGTTGCCGATAGGCAGCCTGTTGATCAGCACTCTGTTTATCCAGGGCACGGGCGACCCGCTGAGCATTGACCAGCTCCTGCTGCGCATCCGTCAGTTCCGTCCCTGTATAGTGATCAAGATCGACAAAGTCAGATCCGAGAAGAAAGGGGCTACCAACGACAGAAAGGGTACGTACGCAGTCGAGCAGAGTCAGCTACTGCGACTTTACGATCGCGAGTCACGGCGGCGAGACCGGACCGACTCGTGGTCTGTTCACGACGCCGATCCTCGTTCTCCGCGCGGAGTTGATCGCGCGTTCTGGCAATTTGATCAGGACCGATCGCATCACAACTGGGTCAGATCCATCGGGACGCGGAGTGGCGGGTGCTGTCGCAGGCTGGGCAGGCGCTGCGCTTGCATGGCGCAACCGAGCCTCCGCTCGTTGAAGCTCAAATTCTAGCCGCGACACCTCCGATCGAGCGTGGTCACGCTCCACCTCCGCTTGCTCTAGCTGAGTCCGGGCTGACTGCCCTCGAGCATCCACTTCCACGCGATCGGGCTGCGGTCTGGCCGTCTGGGCTCGAGCCAACTCGTCCTCTGCGTGACGAAGCGCCCCTCGGTATCGGTCGAGACTGATCAGGAAGGAAGAAAGGTCGTCGCGAGCGAACAACAGCTCACGTTCGTTGCAGTCGACTTGTGCCCGGAGATTATCCACGGTGTCGGAGGCCAGATCGAGCTGGTAAGCCAGATCTCGGTTGGTCTCCTCCGCACGAGCCAGCTCTTGCTGCATACGAGCGAGACGGCGTTCCGATCCTTGGAGATCGTCACTCTGTTGCTGGACTTGAAAGCGCAGATCTTGGAGTACTTCCGATGCGACGAAGCTAGCAGGCCCCTGCTGACGAGCGTCGATCTCGGCACGCAGACGTCGGATCTCCGCGTCCTGGTCTTGGCGGAGGTGCTCCAGACCTCGCAGTTCGTTGGACATCCGGGTCATTGTTTGGTCTTACTCCGCGTGGTCTTGCAGCAGCTGATCTCGGGTGGTCCGAGCTTGGCGAAGCTCCCCTTCCAGGAATACAACGTACCGTGGGGCGCCGAATGCAAAACGATCCGAGGCGACCGATCTGCGTGAAGCCATGCCGGGGGAGGGTGATCGCGACCGAGGCGGGGTGTTGCTCAGAAGTCGCTCTGAAGTCGGTTGCGCGAAGACTTTCATCAATTGTGTACTCTCATAACAACAACAGCCAGCCCGTCTTAGGATCTGAGACTTGTGTGAATTTTACGGATGTACTGGACTCGAGGTGACATTCACTCCTCGTTACTACCTCTAGTTTTTACGCCAAAGTAGCTCTCACCGCATTGGTTTTGGCTGAACACCTGCTGATCAGGTGCCGTGTGCAATGCCGGCTATCGACCCTTTATGCGCCGAGACGGTGTCAGACTGTTTACGACGGTGCACGCCGCACACAACCTCGCACTGAGACTGTGTGTGTAGCCTCTGTCCTGGATGGAGCTCACGGTGTGTGATGTGTCGTAGCGCTTACTACATCATCATTGAGCACTGCGAGCAATAACCACCACCACCACGCGCGATCTGCAACAAATATGCCGAGACAGAATCTCGCCAACAGCTCAAGAATTTAGAAATGACTTGCAATCTGGAAGACATGCTTGAAATTTCTTTGCAGACCAAATTGGCAAAGCTTTTACTACGTATTTTTTAATAATATAACGGTAAGTACTGTTCCACATCGTGATGACAGAGATGGCGTATTTAACAGTAGCAACAATATCGAACAGTGAGATTGATTTGAAATTCAAATTCGTGTCCCCGTAGGCAATTTAGCAGCCACGACCTTCGGTGCCGTCAGAAGGGATGTACCAGCAGTGCTTGGTTTGGACGCCTCCCACCTTGGTGGTGTTCATGTCCTCTCCAAACTGCCACGTGTTGTCCGCAGTGTGGTACTGCAGCTTCAGCCACTCCGTCGAAGCCTGGATGGACATGAAGCCGTACTCGTCGCCCGAGTAGGTCCACTCGTTCTTGTTAACGACGCCAGCAGCGTACGCCGGAATTCCGCTAGCACCCTCCTTCTGGATACCACCACCAGCACCGTTCTCAAGAAAGTGGATGCCCAGTGACGACGAGTAGTCGTGCTTCTCGCCGTGAGTGTGGCCATTGAACCACACGTGGATGCCTGAGTTGCGCAAGACGTCGAACCACTTGTTCATGCCGTTCTCAGCGTAGTGGTTGAACGGGCTATAGTGGCTGTTAACGACCTTCCAGGTGGCCGTCGACGCTTTCACCTTCTCAGCGAGCTGGGCACGCGAGTCGTCACCCCACTGCGCGAACTTAGCGTTGCAAGCATCAAACATGGCAGTGTCGCCCCCGCAGCAGTACTGGTGGCCGCGACCCGCGTTACGGCACGTGGCGCTGTCACCGTTCGAGTAGCCGTAGCACTGACAGCAAATGTGAGCGGCACCGTGGATATCGGCGTCGTTCGTGTCCACGTTGAAGATCTCAACGCTCACGCCGGTGGCCGGGTCCTCAATGCGGTGGACGTAAAAGTGGTCCTCCATCTTCCAGCGGTCGTCGTTCGGGCTCGTGTAGTCCGACTGCCACTGAACTTGTTCTCGATGCCTTGAATCAACGCCTCGGTATTTTCGCATCTAGCGTTGTTGTCGCCGCTGTTGCAAATGTAGCTGGCACCACCGTAGTCGTGGTTGCCCATCACGTTCGCCCAGGGGTGGTCTTGATGTTGGCTCCGTCGAACTTCTCCTCGAACGTTGTGGTGAAACGCGAGTCGCGGCCCTCCAGACTGTTGATTCCCGTCCAGTAGAAGTTGTCACCGTGGCCCATGATCACCTTGGGCTTCACGGGGGCGTTACCAGCCTCCGTGTTCATCAAGCTGGCGACAACATCCTCAGCAACCACATCGAAGTTGTTGAACGTGGCCGAACGCGAGCAGCACGAGCCCTTGTAAGGGGTAGTTCCCAGTCACCGATTGCGAAGGCCGAGACCGAGTACGCAGCAGCAGCGGGGTCCGAAGTCACTGCAGCATTCGAAGATTGTACAATGGTAAGAAGTACCACCGTGTTGAGTAGCGCCTTGCAGGTGAACATTTTGTCTGTCCTACGTCGGGATCAGCCAGAGAATTGGGGAATGGTAAATTCACCATGCACCACCAGGACCAGACGGGAAAGACTTCAGAAAATCCTTGGTGTTTTGGTGTTGCTACGTGGGCGAGGCTATCCCAGCTGTCCTAAAGGGTTTGGTTGTCGCAGTGCTGACGACAGATTTGACGGTGAGGAACGATTAATCGCTACGATACAAACGAACGGTAAAATGCTCGAGGTCGTTGAGAAATGTGACCCAGCCGATATGAGCGACTGCGGAGATATTAAATTAAACTAACTTATGCAAGTAGATTCAAGCCAATTTTTAAAACGTGTTGCCGATGGAAAGTGTGTTGCACCGGGCAGCGGCAAGCTTCAAAAATCGCGAGGAGAGCACAACGCGGCGAATACTTGTAGGTGCCGGTGGTCTTGACAATGTTGGTGGCAACATTACCGCAGTACAGTGGGTACAGAAAGTCAACGGCCAAGACCATCGTCTCAACTTTTGCTTTCTCTTAGCAGTTCAAATGAATATCCACCATGCTACGACCCCAGTACTCCTTCAGGGGGCGTCTATAGACTGATTGTACCTACTGGTACTTTGTGTCGCTGCCTTCACCTGTTGAAATCGTTTTGGCAATGATTGGTAAAGTTTTTGAGTCCAAAATTGTACTAAATAGCTTGGATTGATTCCTTTAGGCCCTCTAGACCTGATGCAGGAGACCTGTGGTCGCGCAGTACTTCGTTTTAAGGCAATCAGTCGAGTTCTAGTCGTTATGGAGCAGCTGTAGCACGGTTGACATTGCCGATAAAGGCTTACTATCCCCGATGGCAGCTGACTTTTTGGGTAAACGTCAAAAATATGAGTTTCGAAAACAGAAGATTGCATATAATTCGTTGAAATTAGAGCTTCCTTTCAGTACCATCTTTTCATTGGCTAAATATAAAGAAGACCTATATTCTTGTGGATTACTGTTCACGATCTCCTTGGCCGTTGACTTTCTGTACCCACTGTACGGTACATGTTGCGCTTTGTTTTACCAAATCTACTTGTATAGATTAATTGCTCATTGTGACTGTGTAGTGGTGACATTTTGCAATGTAGCGTTCGAGCTTCAACGGCCAACAGCAGCGGCATTGTCGCTGCTGTCGCCGACAGCGCTACATGTGCATGCATTGTACACAACAGACAATGCGGATCACCGCAAATCGGGATGTCGATTTGACGAATCGACATCGAATCATTCGTCCCCGGTACAGTACAGTGCGCGCCAAATCATTAGGACCCCGTTTTTGGGGTTGACTTTTCCCGATATCTCAGCCTATAGTCCGAGTTAGGAGCTGAGATTTAGATATGGGCTCTTTATTGGTAGTACGAAGGCGGTACATGTGTTAACAACCTGGGTTTCGAGTTTTCTGGTGGGGCTGCTATACAGACTGCCGCTTTCGGCTCCAACGACAAAATATAGTACCGTACCCTTTTATGACACAAAAACGCGTTTTTATGAAACCAAATACAAACTCTTATATTAAAAGAGTGATGGTCAAAACAATTCAGATGGATGGAGGAAATTTGCCGCTGCGAGAGCGCTAGAGTTCCCCGGAGTCTTTCATTTTGAATGGGCCGTGGCAAGGCCCTTAGCGACCAAGAGCATTGGTGGATCGTCGGCCTGCACGACGGCGGTGTGTCTCTTCGCGAGATTTCGAGGAAGACCGACCGATCCCGCACGTCTGTGCGTAAGGCCATCAAGAAAGAGCGAGGGCCCCAGAGCAACGACGGCGGTGAGCGTCCGCGGGCAGGGAGGCAACCAGTACTAAGTGAGCGAGAGGTTCGCCTCTTAGTGCGCGCAGCGGCGAAGGGAGACTGCTTCGCCGCCAAACTGAAGACCCGCTTCGGAGTCAAGGCTTCCGTGCGCACGATCCAGCGGCTGCTCAAGAGCGTCGACCACTTGGTCTACACAAAAATGGACCGCACGCTGCCGCTGACGGCGGCGCACGAGGCCGCCCACATGAACTGGGCTGAAGAGCACATACTTAAACCAGGTAAGTCTGATCATATTCCACGCATTTATTAGCGCATTATACTAACTATTTTTGATAACCTGTAGAAACATGGATTTTTAACATTTTTCTGACGAGAAAAACTTTAATCTTGACGGCCCTGATGGCTTCAAGTACTACTGTGCGCGACATGCGTCACCAAAACGGAGGAGGGAGCGTCATGGTGTAGGGCGCCTTCAGCGCAGCCGGTAAGAGTAAGCTTGCTATCCTGCGTGGGCGGCAGAACTCAGGTGACTATGTTTATCCATTATCTGAGTATCTGCTTCCTTTTGCGCACCTTAACTATGAAGTGAACACTATGGTATTGCCAGCTCGCTCACCGGATTGCAACCCTATTGAGAACGCCTGGTCGGCGATGGCTGCCAAGGTATATGCTCATGGACGCCAGTACCGCAACGTCGCTGAACTGGAGGCTGCAATCTTAACTGCGTGGGACTCTATCGAGCAAGAGTATCTGCTTAAGCTCGTGAAGTCCATGCCTCGCCGTTGACTTGATGTCATCAAGAACAAAGGTGGCCTGACTAAGTACTAAGTACTAACTTTTAATATAAGAGTTTGTATTTGGTTTCATAAAAACGCGTTTTTGTGTCATAAAAGGGTACGGTACTATATTTTGTCGTTGGAGCCGAAAGCGGCAGTCTGTATAGCAGCCCCACCAGAAAACTCGAAACCCAGGTTGTTAACACATGTACCGCCTTCGTACTACCAATAAAGAGCCCATATCTAAATCTCAGCTCCTAACTCGGCCTATAGGCTGAGATATCGGGAAAAGTCAACCCCAAAACCGGGGTCCTAATGAATTGGCGAGCACTGTACATGAAGTACCGGTACAGTATACATGTATTACATGTAATTTACTTGTTCACGAATTGTGACACGACGTCCGACTCGGACTTCGAGATCTTGCTAAGACTCTTAGCCTAAGAGTACACGTACCGGTACTTCACTTTGTACTGTACTGTACGAATGATTGAGGACGTCGTGTCACAATTCGTGAACAAGTAAATTAATACAGTAATCTGCGTGAATAGGCAACGCCTGATATATATGGGTTGACAGGGTGTATAAGGAGTTCGTAAAGAACAAAGACGAGCAACCTGATGTTTAAGTACCTGTCCCATCTCCTTCTCGTCTCGCTGTTGCTGGCATTATATAAAGTTTTGCAGGATATAAGTTGTCTACCCGTTGCTTATTCACGCAGATTACTGTACCTGTATTATAATACTTGTGCCGCAACATAATGCGATGATCGGCAATTATACTGTACCGGAACCCGGGCGTCTTGACGAGGCATTGTGCCAGGCCAGCCATCCCGTCTACGGAGTTACAGCGATCTGTGCAATTTCTCGACCGAAGGCGATGATATCCTGTGGATTTTATAGTTCAGCAGGCTGACAAATTGAGCAAAAACTACTTTATGCATCAGCTCGCAATATTTTGGGGGATCTCAAAAACGAACGCAAGAAGTTGGATCAGGGCCGTGTTTCTCCGGCGAGAATACGGACTCGTCCATCGCAAACACAGGCGAGTACAGAACAATGAAATGCAGCCGATTCACCTCTTTCCCGTCACGATTTCTCCAAAACGTGTTGGCCTCAGACAGAGATAATACCTACAGCGTCGATTTCTCCTTTTCGATAAGCTTCAATGGCTGTTCATGAGCTCTGTCCATCTCTTCTTGCAACTGGGTGGATTACTTGTCGGTGGTGGTAGCTCGGAGTTGCTGAGAACCACCGCACGCTCTCGGCACGCTGCAATACCACGATGGCCGTCTCTCCGGATAGCGCAGTTCACCTTTTGAAAACGTCGGACAAATTTTACTTTTTGTACCTTATTGTGGAGGATACAACACGTATCTGCACGCAACATATAAAACCGAAAGGCAACCAAATAAACAAGACGTGGCAATTTCCACTCTTGTGTGTTCCTGTTAATGCAGCTTACACGGACATTGTCATCTTGATCGTGCCCTGAGGGCGGTAATCACGCACCTCCAAATCCTCGAATGTGAAATCGTCGATGTTTGTGCACTTCTCGGGGTTAATGTGGAGAGTCGGGAATGGCCGCGGCGTCCGCGTAAGCTGCTTCTGCAGAGGCTCAACGTGGTTCAGATACACATGCGCATCGCCGATAACGTGAATAAATTCACCAGCTTTCAGCCCTGCCACTTGAGCCACTAGCCGCGTGAGCAAAGCGTAGCTTGCAATGTTGAACGGCACACCAAGACCCATATCGGCCGAGCGCTGGTACATTTGACACGACAACTCCCCGTCCGCCACGTAGAACTGGCAGAACATGTGGCACGGCGGCAGTGCCATCTCGTTCAGATCCGCAGGATTCCACGCCGACAGCACGATCCGGCGGTCGGTCGGGTTCGTACGCAGCTTGTGAGTCACCTCAGCAAGCTGGTCCACGCCCTGTCCAGTGTAGTCGGCGTGCATGTCCGTGTACTTGGCGCCAAAGTGGCGCCACTGGAAACCGTAGACCGGTCCGAGATCGCCCACTTCGCGCGACTGCAATCCACGACTGTCCAAATACTCCCTTGATCCATTCCCGTCCCAGATGTGAATGTCCTTCTGTTGCAGCGTGTGCGCACTGGTATCACCGCTAATGAACCACAGCAGCTCCTCCGCCACGCCGCGCCAGAACACGCGCTTGGTCGTGAGTAGTGGGAACACGTTATCTCTCAGACTGAATCTCATCTGCACTCCAAAGACCGACAAGGTGCCAGTGCCCGTGCGGTCTCCGCGCTTGGCTCCTTGGGTCAGAATCTTCCGGATCAGGTCCAGGTACTGCATCTCCTCATGGGGACGGGTAGCGTCCACCAACGTCGACTTCTCCAGAGCCTCAGCATCTACAGCCTTTCTCTCCCACTCGACGGTGGAACTGGACGCCGTTCTCCTCCATGACCTGCGACTCCTGCGTGACCTGAAAATGCTGCGTCAATTGAGCCAATGGGAAGAAGGCGTCGCACTCAAACTCCCTTGACCTTTGTGAGGTGCACCTTTTGGCAGCCTGAATAGCCCAACGCCTCGGCGTACACGGCACCCCGCCAATGACGAACACCTGGTCCACTGCGTCTCCTTGCTGCTGTATGAGCTGTAGCGCCTCCTGGAAGCTCGCAGCGACGCCCACAGCCTCAGGAACGTCCTGTCTCTGTCTGTAGCTGGCGTCGCGTGTCAACACGACGTTGTAGCGCTTGGCCATGGGTCGCACTTTAGCGGGCAGCGACTCCACGTCTTGCGCCCCATGATGACCGCGTGTTGGGCCGACGCAGGGGAAGGGGACTCCGAAGTTAGCGAGCGGAAGCGCTTCAGGTCGGACGGCAGTCGCCACGGGATCTGCTGCGACAGGCCGATGCCGCCTGAAGCCTCCAGCGCCGCCACCACGACGCGAACCGACCGCTCACTTGTCATCACTGGCTGGATGGTTGGAAAGTGACTATAACACCGCACCACACGAGACCTACACAACTTGCCCTAGAGTTTTATGTTGCGTAAGTTGAGTTGCAGTGATAAGTTGCCGAATTGATAACGTAATCTTTGGGATAATATTATTATTATTACGTAGCATGCTTTCCAAACCGTCAGTTGGGGTGTACATCAGTGCTTGGTGGCGACACCGCCGATTGTCAACTCGAATTTCTGTCATTAAGATATGACACCGATGTTGGTTTTTCTGAGAAGCAGTCACTCTACAAGTACAAGCCAGATCAGCAGGCCTTTTTATATGCGGGAATTTCCATCGCGAAATGGCATTCTACGATTTCCAAAACAAACACTCAACCTTCGCCTCGGATTCTGGGAGACGCGGACGACTCGTTGTCAGACGTGTTCATCAAGGATCGAGGAATGTTTGCGATTTTTACTCTGCAACACTTGCCTCCCGTTGAAGGGTCTGGATACAAGCGCTCAGTGGTAGGCTTAGTTGTGGGAATGTATGTGAATCATATTGCTGCTGGTTTTGCCGCAACACACAGTTGTGGTGTCTGACCTTGTCTCCCATTGGAGCATTGGTATGAAGTTCGACGTAAGACGTCCAAATCGCGAGCTGATTCAACAAGTGATTGATTTCGTTTCGTTTCTCAGTGAGGCACATTAATGTCATTTAACTAAAGCTAACGACTTCATATGTCCGTCGCACACTCCGCCTGTTCATCAGTGTGTGCCCGCAACTGACCTTCGGCCGCGTTGCTTCCGGCGAATTGGCCAGCCCGGTCTGTCAATCCGTCGGCTAACAGTTCAAGCGCTCTTCCAGCGCCTTCATCCTCGAGCATCAAATGACGCCTCCTCTGTGTTGTTTAGAGCTCCTGTCGCCGAGGCATCAGTAGCTCCACGCGGCACAGCCGCGCTGACTCCATATTCAATGCCGTTTCTGCGGGTGTCGTACCACAGGCAGTTGTACGGTTTCATTTGGCCGTTTCGCCACTTGACTTGAGCTTGATCCGCGGGTGTCACGTCGCGAGCAAATATGGGGCTTGATGCAGGGGTATCACGTCCTGCGCCCAGCAGACGAAGGCAGCAGCATCGCCCGGCGCCATACTGGCGCGTGCCACAGGACACTGACGTAAGTTTGATCCGCGGGCGTCACACCGCGATCCGAATGTGGGGCTTCGTGCGAGGGGTATCACTTCCTCAAGCCCATGAGGCCCCGCCACGGTGCTGGGGGAAACGCTCAGCGTCTCTCCACCATCCAAAGGCCCCCGAAGGGGACTTCTCCCTTGGTCGGGAGCCGGTCCCGGAGGACCGGTTCTGTTCACTTGAGCGGGAGCCGGCGAATTGGGAAGTGAACTAGTGATTGGTGCTCATATTCGAAAGCTTCCGTGCGCTCTGGTGTCCATCCCCTTTTATCGAGACGTGAGTAGTTCTAGATTGGTGGACTACTGATCATGTACCCCGCAAAGACGTTTGTGCCTTTTCTACAAGTGAAATAGTACATGTATAACAAGTGGTGTTTGTAAACGTGTTATAAAAATTGTTTGGGCTTCCTACAAATGTAAACAACAGCAACGATGTAGTCGTTGCTATTGGTGGTGCGATAGTAGGCAGCTTGCTATAATACTCGAGAAATGAAGAAGGAATGCGAACCAGTAAGATATGAAATAAGAAAACTGGGGGCATTGCACAGACCCTCGTTAGTCTGTCGTTGCTTGGACCAAATGAGTCGAGGGCAAGCTCTACATGTAGAAACTCCCAACAAGAATCGCCTAACTCCACATACATGTTAGCCAGATGTACTATACTGGTACACTAACAAACAGTTTACAAACAGTAGTGCTAGCAGTACAGCTAGCGTCTGTGCGAACACTACATGCACTACTGATAAGAGGCCGTTTCCCGGTTCTTCATCAGTTTTGCGCAGCTCTGGTTAACATTACTGTGTTTCACTACACAGCGTCAATGGAGTACGACTTTTCTGTAAGCGGAATGAAGATTGACACTCGCGGACAGTGGAAGTCATTCTTCACCCAAAACAGTTCGGATTTGTCGCCTTCATTTAGTAAGAAAAGCTGTTAATACGTAGATAACCGCGATTAATGAGGCCTGCGGATCAGAAGGTGATCAGATCGCCTATTCAGGATGTCAATCAAGGCTTTGCTGCAGCGTCCCATTATAAAAGAATTATTGTAGTGTTTACGGTGCCGACGAAAGTACGAAATATGGTATTCGACAGTATGGTCGAATACCCTTCCGGGCTTTGCTGTTTGTCCCTCACATTACAATTTGCTAGTATCCAAACACTTAAGAACGTTTTTTGCAAACACAAGTATGCGTGTGAAATTGTGGGCTCTGCTGGTGACTTTGGCCACCCTCCTCTTGAATAGCGAGACAGCGTCGTTGAACAAGAAACAAATGGCGCAGCCCGACTCGGACGTCGGCTTTCTGCTTCGCGATGGTGGGCGTTTCCAGAGAGGAGTGGGCAAGGAGACTGTGGGCGAGGGCTCAGAGGAACTTGACGCAGACAACGAAGAGCGTGCGATCATCATCAAGATCAGAGGACTCCTGAGCAACATGGGGCGAAATACCAGAGCTTAAAGATGAAACTGTTTACGCCCCGGTTTGAGAAATTGGTGAAGGAAGGAGAAAGGAATCCGCTCGGGTACGCTAAGACGATGTATGATATTGGAGAGTCGGGAACGCCATCAAGAAACAAGCGATTCTAGAAGCTTTTGGGCAGTGATTCAACACGAAATACCCGAATGGATTACCTTAGTCATAAGCCGCGGTGAAATGTGCAAGATGTCACTACAAATCAGGGATCGGAAAATACAATCAAGCCCATCTAGCTCACAGAGCAATGAAAAGATGTCAAGGCGTCTCGACAGGACTCTACTGCACGGAATGTTTTATTTTACGGACGATGGTTTGGATGCATAATAGTAAGTGCAATACGACACTGCTCAATAATAATTATTTTGCAATAAAAATAATATATTGTGCCAGCTTTGTTCTTACTCATGCGGCTCATTCGACACGAACGTACCTGCACTACACATATCGCCGTTAGCACGAAGGAAGACAAGCAATTCGAGGTTAGCGCCGTCCAAACGACCTAGCTGAGGGGTCAGAATCCGCTTGGTCTACAAGAACAAACGTTGCTCACCGATGGAATCTTTGTCAGCAGCAGGTTCCTTCTCTGCGTTGAGCTTTTTGACTTAGTTTTACTATTTAACTTTTGGTTATGTCGTTTTTGGTAATGTATTTAGGGATTGGTTCATTTTCTATTGCCTGAAAAACCGAGGTTTAAACGTTTTCAATTCATATTTTTCAGGCTGAGGACGTTTTAAACTTTCAGAGAAAATCTGGCTCTCACTGGAGCTGCAGTAGTAATCGGCATCTCAACTACGAAGCGCGTGCGGTTCCTCTCCGCCTCTGTGAGCTTAGTGTACCACGTGTTCCGCACAATGTCGTACTGCCACGTGTTGTAGCACGTAGCAGCCACTGCACAAGCCACAAACAACCCGAAAACGCTCTCAAAAGGCAGCTACAAGGTTCCTCGCGCGCGATGTCGCTACTGCAATACAACGGTTTCTGCAACGACGAAAAACATGAGAACCCACCTCATCAACTGTGATGCAGTTCCTTCTCCACTTGGTAGGTTGATGATCGACGAAACGTTATAGATCAATGATCAAGTGGGCATTCATCGAAGAAGCCCCGAACTATCTCCTTCTTTCTTGGCATCGTTGACCAATTCCTACGTGAGGCTTCAAATCCAGCCTCTTCGAGGAAGCGCTCTATCCTCCCTGGCTCCAAAACCAACCATATTGTCCTCGGTACGACTGAATTCTTGGCTCTGAGCATGACCAAAAGGACCCCGTAAAAACGTGAAAAAACTTTTCGAACGTTTTATTCCATTCAATTCGAGAAAGGTTGAAAAATACCAATCGCTAAATGTATTGCGTATTACAGATTCCGCTGAGAAACTGAAAACGGCCTTCAGCTAATACCTCTGCCATGCCGATAGGATCAGTTGAAACAAATTCAAGAGGGAATTGCCCATCATCGATAGATATCACCCTATGTGGTCCACGTTGGAGGTCAAGATTTGAATTCGAATCGTCCCGCCAAAAGCATGCCGACTCCAATCGCCATTATCAATCCCGATATTTTCCTGTAGTGCGCACCGGGGGCACCATGATATCTACTACCAAGCGAGCTGACAAGCGAACGAAGGGTCTATGGCTGACTATCAAACAGAAGTGCGACATAATTGACCAGCATGAACGCTGTCAGACCCTAACGCTATCTCATCTCGCACGCTGGGCTATGACAACATTCAAGCTGTCGGAACCTCCTGCGGATGCTACCATTTTCCGCATTCTGTGAGACGCAGCCTCCATCATGGACAAGCGCCGCTCGTCCGTCACTTTCAAAGGCCGCCCCCTACGTGTACGATTGGGCGACATCTTGAATTGAAGTGAGTGGGACCTACTTACTGTAATAAACAATACCCTGTAAGCATATTATAACCTTTGAGAGTTTGGAAGGTCCACCCTTTTCAGTTTCTCAGCGGAATCTGTACTGTATTCCGTATGTGCTTGCTGACATGCATCTGCATGATTTGCACCGACGCATCGTTGAGATGTTTAAAAAAATCTGAACTGAATTGTTGTTATTGTGAAATTGTGATAAAGGAAAAATTACATTAGAACATTACCATTCGTCATTTTCTTCGTCACTTCACTGTAAATCATCATCAGAAGATAGAACACCAACGCTACTGTCTATCGTGCTTAGCTCCTTCAAAAAACAATCGCGGTATCATCCAAAGCATCTGTTGCACCTGCCTCCTCCTGCACAGCTTCTGATGGTGGAAGTGGTGGAAGCAAATGGGCTTTCCAAAGCCTCTTTGAATAGTCGTAGAGCTCAGCTGTTCCCATCCTGTGTGTATCCATTTGCATACTTGAGATCGTGTCGGTGCCTTCATTTTGAAAGCTTTGTCAGTAGCAGTGTGCGCCCGTAGCTGCTCGCGCATGATATCAACCCATGCAGTTCGTAAGTAGTTTTTGAACGGCTTGTTCCAAGCTACGTCAACAGGCTGCGACACTACAGTACACGATGGCGGAACTTTCATCGCATGAAAATCAATCTTCTTGGCGTAATCTTGCACCTCAACCGTCCAGTGCCCCGAAAAATCATCTACCAGCAGTAAAATTGGCTTCCATGGCTTGGGTCAGTCCCCAAAGCAGTCCTTTAAAAACTCGATGTGAATAGCAGCATTCCACCAATCCGTTGGATTTGCAAAGAGTTGCATGTTGGAATCTGTCATGATTCTTTTTGCTTCTTTCCACACGTGAATCCCAAACTCACGCCGAGATTTCCAATTGGCGGCATCTCCCTCCTCCTTCCACGAGGGAACGCGATTTTCATTACAACATAAAGTGGATACTTTACACCGTCTGAATCAATTAAAATCATCGCAAAAAACCGTTCTTTATCTTTTCTGACACCTCGTACCCATACCGTCTTTGAACCAGTGGTATTAATTGATTCAATTTGGTAAATACTCAAACAATACACCTGTTTAAACAAAATATCGTTAGAAATGAGTGACAGCAACTAATAAAAAATCATTTCGTACCAGTTTAATCAGTATTAAATACTTTCGTCACCTTTAACTCGATCATCTTCTGCTGAACGTCCATACCGAGTCACTCAAGGCTTCGCAGACGGATGCTGATCGTAAAGTTGACGGCAATGACATCTGCTTCTTCTAGCGAAACTTGCCCTTGCCGAGTTCGTGCGCGAATGCTAGGTCGGTGGCGCTTCATGAACCTTTTCCTCCAGTGCCATGATGCCTTGAACGGAGCAATCCCATAGTCGTGGGCGGTCTCCTTTGCTTGTAACTCAAGAATTTTGGCGCTGATGGGGGCCCCATCCTTCCGTGGCACGTTGATCCATAGTACAATCTCCTTCTCCGCATCTGCTGGCAAAATCGTGGCTCACCCAACTGGGCGGACATACTTCAAGCGAGCTAGATGGGGGTCCGCGCACAGTCGCTCCAGCTTTTCGTGCTCGTTTCTCCATTGATAAATCAGTTTGCGTTTGTCTGTTTAGCATGGTCGTTTAAACCCGGAAAAACACTTGTCTAGCGTAGCGTCACCATTGTGTTTAGCAAAACAACGAACGGTCTCGACCTTCACGCTGTTCGAGAAGCAGGTCCGGCGATTCTTGAGGGCCTTTCGGCCGCTGCCACCTACGCGACTACGACCGGGCGGCTTCCTTTGCATGCCTGGTTCGATGATCTGCTGCTGGCGTTGTGAAATTGCTAATGACCAATTTGTGGTTGTGCTGACTGTCAGGAGCACATACGCGGCAACGGTACAATGTATTCTTAATGCTGATTTGCTCATTTCTACTGTCAGTAAAAACGACTCCGTCAGCAAGCACATACAGAATACGGAATACGGTATTGCCCAATTTGTTTTGATTTTATCGAAGAATGTGCAATAATAAATATTGAGCTTACATGTGTTATACTTATTATTGCCCAAAATGTTGTTCTGGGAGGACAGCTTTAGCTGGTTGAACAGCCTAACCAATTTTATTGGTCGCCCCAGGGTTTAATTGTCGAATGTCGCTTGAGTCCATATGTCACTGATTGTGACTACGTTCACACAAAAATATTTGTGTATCTTGTGGATGGTGGTGTTCCAAATGTTGTTGGGCGAAGAAGCTCCATCTTACCTTGTTTGAGCGTGACAGTGCGCTATCTTCGTTAAACGAGTCACGCAGTCGCTTTGGCCCATGAAGGTGAGCGAGTAGGTAAGATGTAGATTTGTAAGGGCGTCAAGGTTACGATTCTGAGAACATACTATACTTGCGCATTCACCATTAGCTGCTCGGGTTGTAACCGGTGTGAACGGGAAATTTGTACATGGTGCTGTTTGCAAACGCGTTTTCTTTGGCAAAGACAACAAGGTGCAAATGCACCGGTAGGGGTAGTCTACCGTTTCGGACTTTTACTAAATAGACGTTTTATTCGATAGGGATTGTCTCTAAAAGGTTGTGCGCCAGTTGAGGAAGTTCTTTAGCAGACCTTGCCTTCCGAACCATTAGAAGGGATGTACCAGCAGTGCTTGGTGGCGACACCGCCAATCGTCGTCTCCTCGAATTTCTCTTTGAAACTCCACTTGGTGTCTGTCGTGTGGTACTGCAGCTTCAGCCAGTCCTTGGACGCCTGCATGGAGAAGAATCCGTACTCATCAGCTGTGTAGGCCCACTCGTTCTTGACGTATTGGGTCGCGTACGAAGAAATGCGTCTCGCTGCCCCCTTCTGTCTGCCACCACCAGCACCGTTCTCTACGAAATGCACACCTAGCGACTTCGCGTAGTCGTACTTCTCACCATGTGTGTGACCATGCATGAACGCACGAGCCCCATAATTTCTGAGAACGTCAACCACTTGCTCATGCCGGCCTCCTGGTAGTGATCGTACGGGCTGAAGTGGCTGTTCACTGCCTCCACGTCGCGTTCGATATTGCCACCTCTTTAGCAAGCCGGGTATGCGACTCGTTGCCCCATTCAGCAAACTTACCCATGCAGGAATCAAACATGGTCAGGTTCCCACCAAAACATTTGGGGTCTTCGCGGACAATGTTGTTGCAATCGGTGGCGCCACTCCCAGCATAGCCGTAGCATTGACAACAGATAAGGTCGGCGCCGTGGATATCGGCATCGTTTGTGTCCACATTGAAGATATCAATGCTCACGCCCGAGTTTGCGTCCTCGATCATGTGGACGTAAAAGTGGCCATTCAGGTTCCAGCGGTCATCGTTGGAGCTCGTGTACCGCCTGCCACTTGATTTTTTCGAGTCCTTGAAAGAGTTCTACAGTCGTGTTGCACTTGACAAGCGTGTTACCGACGTTGCAAATGTAGTCGGAACCACCGTAGTCGTGGTTGCCCATAACATTCACCCAGGGGACGTTTTTGATATTGGCACCATCGTACTTGGCTTCGTATGACGCTGCAAAGCACCCGTCACGGCTCTCCAGGTTGTTAATTCTGGTCCAGTAGAAGTTGTCGCCATGACCGAGGATGGCCTTGACTGGCACATCACTGCTGAGAGTGACTATACGTACAAATTAAAGAGCCGGCGCTAAGCCAGAGGTAACCCACTTTCTTTACCCCTCTGTCGTTACACACGCTGAAAGCCCAGCCTGGAACCTAACGCCTTCAAAACAACGTTTTTGATATCCAGTGGTTGTGGATCATTCCAGAATCCCCCCGAGAAGACACCGCGATTTGGGAAAAAGCAAGCGGGCCGCGCGCGACGACTCGCGCCGTCCATGCGAAGAATCCGAAGAGTCCGAGTACGTCGACGACGCCCTGGGTGAATCCAACGACGACGATAACCCCCTCCCTGCTGCTGGAATCACATCCCGAAACTTGGTGGACAAAACCTTCGATTCGGTCTTCAAGTAATTTTCAAATCGTACTTCCGCCAAACATGTCAGGTAAGTCTCTTGCGGTGATTTGTGTGGCGTGTGGGTCTGCTTACGCTTTATTTGCTTTCCTAGAAGTTTTTCAAGCGCTTGTCACCTACGCGGGAGCGGAGGAACGCGGCGATCAAGCACTCCTACGCGAAGCACGACAGAATAGCGCCTGAATAGGAGCTCTTGGAAAACGAGACGTTTCCCCATTATGTCGTCTACTATCTGTGCACGCATGCTAGCAAACCGAGGATGCGCCGCAGTGTCAAGCGCCCACGCCAAAACGTCAGGCCACTCGGGTGCGAAGCTAAGGTACGAGCGCGGCCGAACACATATGAAAGCTTGTATTGACCTGTGCTGGTTCTGTATTAATGTTTCGCTGCTCTAGTTATCACTACTGCAGAAACGGGAAGGTGATCGCTACTATTTGGTTGTTTGGCTTCACATAGCCTCACACAACCACAGAGTTGGTAAGGCTGAGTACCACCAGATTCCGAGCAACCGAATGCGGCTGGACAGTGAAGCCTTACATGACGTGACCAAACCAGAAAAGTTGGTGTGGCAAGGAAGAAGATCCTGAAGTACATCTGGGACAACACAGAATCTGAACCTTGTATGGTAGACGTGCACAATTTGCTGGCCAAGCTGAAACGAGATGAAGATGCTGGAACAACAGTTTCAGACCGGGTATCTGAAACTTTGAACCGCTTCTGCGAGGAGGAGAAGTACGGAGTGGCACACGTCGACATCGACCAAGACCAGAATCAGGTACGCTGCCAGGTGTACACGCTTGTCGTACGAAACATGACTTTACTGACCTTTTCTTATGCAGATCGTAGCCCGCGCCATCGTTTTCCAAACCGCGCACATGCGGTCTCTGTTTTCAAGCTTTCCTGAAATCATTATGGTGGATGCCACCCACGGAACCAACGCCGAGCGCTACAAACTATTCTCCTTCATGGTTCACGATTCGTTTGGCCAAGGCCATCATGTCCAGGTACGGAGGCGTGAGCTGATTAACGAGGCCATGCTCGACGTGTTGTACATGTAGCTATCGTCTTAGTTGGCACATTGTGTCAGTTTGTGGTAGTTTGTATCAGTTTGTTTTAATTTGTACATGTTGTAATGACACAGTTGCTGTTTTGCTTGGATTAACTAACTCTTCGTGGTGGTTGCATGTTTCCAGCATGCTCTTATCACTGACGAGCGGTATGTCACCCTACGGCTTGCCATCAACCAGTTCAAGATAAGAAATCCAGGCTGGAAAGATATCCAATGCGTGGTGGTGGATAAGGATTTACGGAGATCAGCGTTTTTACCTCGGAGCTTCCACAGGCCTGAATTTTACTCTGTCAATTCCATAGTGAAGTACCTTCAAGAACGGATTGCTAAGCCTGAATATGGTCTTGACATTGTTCAAAGATCACGTTTGAAGCCTCTTGTGGGTATACTCGTGAAAGCAAGTACTGCGGGCGAGTACGACAAGTACGTGATATTTATGCGGGAGGAGCTACACGTCGAAGAAGGAAAAGAAGAGGACGTTGATTGTCCCCATTTTGGCTGTACTTTCAGGCGAACTGGCACAATTGCCGTGCTATGTGGTGCTCTTATCTTCGCAATAATATCGTACATCTCGGCAACACTACATACAATATGCTCGAGTCTTCGTGGCAGACAATAAAAACTCTTGTGGACCAGAACGTGGAGATTGATTAAACGCTGACAAGCTTGATTTGGTGGGCGAAGGTGAAACAAAAGCTTTTACGACTGCCATGGCACGCGTTGGACAAGTATGCGATCCTGCGCAGAATTCGAGTGCTGAACGGGCGCGGTTGGCTCAATGCGTCAGCAGGTTCGCGTTCGGCTCCATAAAGACGCAGTATGATATCGCTACGAGTGCATCGACCTACTACGACTTTCAAGAGTCTGGACACGAGACGTTTTTGATGGCTAGTGCAGCAACAACATGCAAAGTTGGCGTGAAGACGTGGACTTCATTTTGTATGCTAGGTCTAACTCAGCAGTTGCCGTGCAGGCATTTGATGTATCTACGGAAATGGCAACAGCTAGCCCAAGTCATTCCTTTCGAGTGTGTGGATCAATGGTGGCTGTTCAATTCAGAAGCAATGTTGACGCAGTTTTTAAGCAAGGATCACGACGTTAGTGGATATTCAGAAGAGCTTATCGAAACGTCGGTACACCCCACATCCAAGCGTCGATCTGACAAGTATAGCGAAGCACTAGAAAATGCCAAGCGGATTGCAGAAGCTCTGAGCGAATACGGAGCTGCTCAGTACGAACAAGGATCGAATATGTTGCGTCAGCTAACAAAAGCATTTATAGCGTGCAATCTTACCGGTCTGGAGGAAGTTGTTGCGCACCTAAGTCCGTTCAGCGAAGCGAAATATGCAAGTGCGTGTTCCGCCAGTACTGTGGAGAATGCACCGAGGTCCAGTACATCCGAGTTTGAATCGGTTGATACCAACTCACAGCCAAAAACGATGCTCGCCCTTCAAACGAAGTTCCTCGATGAAGACTCCGGTGACTGCATATCACATTCGGCGCGTATAACGGGCCAGATGTGTCCGTTATCTAGCTTACACTATAGATGCGAGGATGCGTCGAAAGACTCAGAAGACTGAGTCGTAGTATGGGCTTTGTGGCAAATTAAACTCTGATTCAGGAGAGGGCCACTCAAATGCTAACTTTCATCCGATTGGCCGAAATGGATCTCCACTTTCAACCAATCAGAGAATGACAACGAAGCCCACGCTAGCCGTATCTTCGTATCTACTTTCAATATCAACCTATATAGATCTACCTACATATGTAACTACAGACTAGGCCGTTACATCACCCCCTCTTCAGGTTGTACTCACGCCTCGTGAGTGCGAAGTGAAGAACACGGAAGAGTCTGCTTGGGGCGATGAGCGGAGATGACGAAAACGACGGGCACGGTGGACGAAGACAAGAGAAGGCGGGGAGCGCACGCGCTGCACTCAGCAGGACCACACACACCGTAGCGGCGGCACACGGAACGTGCTCGGGGTCCGCGCATCCATCGCGTCGACGCCAGCACGTCGGGCTCACCGACGTGAACACCTTCAGACAACATTCCTCTAGGTTCACCGAAGCAGCACCGTGGCAAGGCTGTTTAGCACCGTCAACCTTGTGGAATACGCGTGGGTTCGATTCCCACGCTGGTCACCGATCGATGATCATGCTCGTCGGGCTAATATCGTCGACGGCACACGCGGTCGTGTATCGTGCGCGAGCGGCTTGTCGTGGTGGGAGTCGCCGCGACGGTGGTCGTCGTTCGAGGAGCCGCGCGAGTATACATTCGAGAAGTCGATGGTGCGCTCGGACTCGCTCGCGCACACCAGCGCGAGTGAGGGCTCGCAGTCGTTCACCACATCTGGGACGTCTTCCATCAGCTGTGTGCGCGGCTCCCAGGTATCGTCGGCTGGGAGTGTCCAAGACAGCGCAAACGGTAATACTTCACGGGTGTCCGTCGAATTCGTGCGCGTGTGCGGGTCCAGTATCTGAAGGCAGGCGCATATCGTGGTCGACCAGACGCTCCACGATCCAGCGTTGAGTACCGAATGCATCAACAAGGGGCGGAGGTGCTTCGCGGCTGTATGGGGCTTACCGCGGCTGTCGACGTTCATCGTGGTTCTGGGGTGCGACGTTCTGACGTTGTTGCGCAGGCGGCGTCGATCTTGGAGCCACTGCTCCGCGAGATGTCGGAACGGTTTCATCACTTGGGGACCTCCGTCGGCGTGGTAGCACGGTCGGCTACGCACTGTGTGGAGCGAGTGCTCTGACGGACTCGTTGTCGGCGTCATCATCTGAGACGCTGCGATTCCGCGGAGGGTCGACGTCCGGGATTGTCGCTGGGACATACGGCTTCAGGCGCCCGACGTAGAATGTCGGGTGCAGACGCATCGCTGTAAAATTTTCTAGGGTGTAGGTATCCCCGATAACCTTATTAGTCTTTAACGGTCCGAAGAAGTGTGGCGCGAGTTTGTTCGCGCCTAAATCGGTGATTGCAGTCGACTGGGTGCCATCCGTAGATAACAGCACGCGCTCGCCTCGTCGGAAGGACGCCGTGCTTCCGACCACGTCGGTCCACATTCTGCTTCTGCTTGTCCACAGCAACTTGCAGCGTGTGACGAACTAATCGCGTGACGGCCTGACGATGCAGCAGGAAATCGGATACGGCTGCCGAGCCGATCGTTGTAGGACGTTCCTTAGGAGCGAAGTTGGCATGGTCCGATGCAGACGCGACGGCTTCCGTCGCGCCACTCGTTGACATAGTCTTCTGCGGAGTAAGCCCATTGAGTGAGGCGTCAGGAGGTGTACCCAGCGTACCAAGCTGGGTACCCGTGGTTACAGACGACTTTCGCATACCGTCATCCGACGCCCGGGGTTCACTTGATAACAGCGCCGGGTGGTTCGGCGCTCCTGTGTTTCCACCCCGACCAAGAGTGGAGGCTGAAGGTGCCTCGGCACGATGGACGACAATGAGAGCAGGGACGCGCGGGTGCAGCGCGTTGTTGACGAAGAACGGCGTCGGCCCCGTCGATGCGTGAACCGCATTGTTCAGCGCGAATTCCGCAAGAGGCAGGAAGGAGCCCCAGGACGAGAACGACGTGGCGTAGCTGCGGAATACGTCCTCTAGTACCCGGTTAACACGATCCGTTTGCCCATCCATCTCTGGATGGGCCGCCGTCGACATCAGCAGACGCGTACCGAGGAGCTTGACCATCCGCGTCTAGAAGGCGGATGTGATGCGAGGATCTCTGTCGGAGACTATGGACCCCGGCAGCCTATGGTGGCGGAAGACCCGGTCGATGAAGAGCGCTGCCGAATCCTCGGCGGTCACTTGGGCAGCGACTGGAGCAAGATGAACCATCTTGTTGAAGCGATCGACGAAGACCAGGACGCCTGTCCGGCCCTGGTCCTCTCGGGGTAGTCCAAAGATGAAGTCCATGCTGACGAATCGCCACGCACCCGTGGCGATGGGTAGTGGACGAAGCGGGGCCTGATTGGACGCTGACGGTTTGACGCGATGACATATTTCGCAAGAGCACACCCACTTGCGAATCCACTTGTACATCCGCGGCCAGAAGAACTCACGCGAGAGCGCTGGGAACGTCTTTTCGCGGCCCAGGTGGCGCGTCGTGGAACTCATGCACCAAGCGAGCACGGAGGTCGTCATCGGCGGGAATGACAACGCGCGGAGCGTCGAACTTGTCGATCGTGTTCATCAATACACCATCGTCGAGCGGGTAGCGCGTGATGTGCGTACGCGTTGGACGAGTCAATTTTACCAGCGTCTTCGCGGAGGAGTTGCGCAGATGCGTCATGATCGAGGAGTATAACGAATCCTCTTAATACGCGTCAGCGATCTGCTGATGGAGTGGCATCACCGGACTCGATACCATCGAGTTGATGCCGAGCGCCTCGCACACCTCGCAATCCTCGTCGTCGTCCTCATCATCAGGAAGGCCCTGATGACGTCCCAGGCGCCGGGGGTCATATTCCGGTCGCCGTGAAAGTGCGTCGGCAAGAATGTTGTTCTTGCCAGGATTGTAGTGCACGACGAAGTTTTACTCCGCGAAAAAGGAGAGCCAGCACGCCATTCGTTGAGAGAGATGGGGGCTCTTCATCGCCGTCCGCAGCGACGCGATATCGGCGTATGCCGCGAAGGTTTGTTCTCCCAGGAGATGCACTCTGAATTTAATCGGAGCGTAGCGCATCGCGAGAAGCTCCTTGTCGTGAACCGGGTAATTCTTCTCAGTCGGATTCATCTGTCGTGACTGGTAGCTCACGACGCGCTCGCGGCCCTCATCGTCAAATTGCATGAGTGCGCAGCCGATGGCGATGTCACTCGCATCACACGACGAGGAACGGTCTTGACGTATCCGGGAGCATCAAGACAGGAGCTGATGCAAGGCTCTTCTTCACAGCGGCAAACGCATCCTCGTGTTCAGGACGCCATAACCAAGCCGCGTCCTTCTTCAGCAGTGACGAGAGGGGTTGAATGAGCCCTGCGTAGTCCTTCGTGTACTTGTGAAGATAGTTGGCGAGGCTCAACCATTGACGCAGCTCCGTCGGGTTCTTGGGTGTTGGCCAAGAACAAATCGAGGACACTTTCTCCGGATCGGGGCGAACTCCATCCTTACCGACGTAACTGCCAAGCACCGGAATCTCCGGAGCGCAGAAGACACACTTCTTCAAGTTTGCGTACAGCTTGTTTTCACGCATCACTTGAAAGACCTGCCGCAAGTACCGGAGATGGACGTCGACAGCACTGAGATCTTTCTCAGCGTGACTGTGGACGAAGATATCGTCGAAGTAGCTCGGCGCAAAGTCGCGGAGCGGACGGAGGACTTGTGAAACCATCCGGTTGAAGGTCGCGGGTGCGTTCTTCAGGCCCTGTGGTATGACGAGCCATTCCCAGAGCATGCCGCTCGGAGTGCTCACTGCCGTCAGAGGAACGTCGGCGCTTCTCATGAGGATCTGATAGAAGCCGTCTGTCATATCCATCGTACTGTAGATGACGCTGCCCGACATGGAATCCAACACCGTGTTCTTACTCGGGATCGGTGTCTGAGCTGGGATGGTGGAGTCGTTCAGCTTGTTGAACGTGTGAGCAATGCGCCACCCTCCGGTTGCCTTCTTCACACAGAAGGTAGGGCTCGAGTGCGGTGAAGTGCTCTCGCGCACGTGACCTCTTTGCGACGGCCTTCGAAGAACTCATCGATCGCCTGCAATTGGTCGCGCGTCAGTGGCCACTGCCGTGTAACGCAGTACTTCGCGCCGGGCAATAGGTCGATCTCATGTTGGACACCTCGCTGCGCAGGCAGCTCTGCTGGGATTTGTCGGGAAAGACGAGCGCGCGAGCGCGTATACAGGGCTGCCGGACGCTTGAAGCGCTTTCCATGATTGCGCGACGAAGCATTCTTCTCGAGCTGATTTGGGTTCAGCGGCTTTCGACCGCGATGGTAGCGCAACCTCACTGACTGTGTTAATGTCAACAGCGGGTGAGTCGGCACTCGTGAGAAGACATACTTGCTCGATGTCGCCCGACTTCAAGTCGAGGAAAGCGCTTCCAGGAAAGGCCTGGAAGCTGCGTGATGGCATTCGCGTCACAAGGCGGGCTCGCCACCTCGACGGCTCGTACTCGATTGGGATAACCGTCCGAGTACTCAACCACGCTGATCAGCTCGGTAGACGGAAGCACACTCTGTGTCCCAGAGCGCCGCCACAGTCGTCGTCGTCGTGACTTCCGGCGTTTGGACTTCCTCGGTTCGCGTCGTCGCTGGACGAGGATTCACTTGTCCCTCCTCTAGGCGTGGGAACTCGTTTTGACCACAGGTGTGGGTCCTGCGTGAGTACGTCATTCTTGTACGGGAGCCGCTGCTCGCCCGCGTTGTTCACATGCGGGAGCCGCTGCTCGTCCGCCTCGTTCTCATACGGGATCCGCTGCTCGCCCGCGTTGTTCACATTCGGGAGCCGCTGCTAGTCCACCTCATTCTCATACGGGAGCCGCTGTTCGACCGTATCGTTCGTCGTACTCTCGCGCGATCGCAAGAGGCTGTGGTTTGTTGACTCCGCGACGGATGTCGCACACACCAGACAGTGAGGACCATCACTCGCTCGTAACAGGGGTGGTGTCGTGGCAGATCTGTCCACGACGGAGACATGGGGCTTCGGGGCGACGAGGAGGTGAGTGAACACCTAGCTAACCCAACCCGACGCCAAACCGATCGGGCGAACAGGTCGATCTATGGCTGGTAGCGGACAAGCCACGGCATTCCGAGCATGCAGTCGAACGCATAGTTCATCTCGATTACCAGGACGTCATCATTGCTGCAGAACCCGTCGAATGTGTACGGAAGAGTAATATCTCGGCGAGGAGCGCAGTGTGGCTTGCCGTCAGCTAGCTTGACGACGATATCGCACAATCCCTCGCGTACTCGCACATGCGGAGGAAGAAGCGAGAGGCAGCTCGCCGTTGTTCGGGGCTCCGGTGTCAAGCAGCGCGCGGAGCGGCGCTCCGCGCCGGCAACGTGAAGACTATCGAGGATCAGCCTGTTGTCGCCCGACGTGCTGGTGGTAT
This sequence comes from Phytophthora hibernalis, assembly GCA_012656075.1. NCBI lineage: Eukaryota > Oomycota > Peronosporomycetes > Peronosporales > Peronosporaceae > Phytophthora > Phytophthora hibernalis. Next base: position 43,805 of record JAAKBF010000187.1, on the reverse strand, counting down.
TGAAGTGTGCATGAAGCACGGGGAGCGAGGAGGACAGGTTGTCACTGGGGGACAGGGGCCTCCATTCCAGCCAGCACCTACTGGTCTCGGCCGTTTGGGTGAGCGGCCGAGAATTTGTCATCGGGATGTCCGATGGCCTTAACGCTCGCTTGGACAGGAGCCGGTGCTCGGCACACTGCTGCACGGTAACCTGACTTGCGACAACGGAAGCACGTCAGCTGACGACCACTGTTGTTGCTGCCACAGGAGCGCGAGAAGTCGAGGTAGATGAGGTCGACTCCTCCTCAATAACGTCAATTTTCATAGGCTTGGGTTCCGACACCCGAACCTCGGGCGTCAGCGCCCGCGCATGTGAAGATGCGACCATGTAGTCCTCGCGCTGCGCGAGGGCAAAGGCAGCTTCGATGGTCTTCGGCTCCACTCACGTGAGGCAGTATCGCGTCATACCCTCACGCATTCCGAAGATGAAGACATGAACTTGAGACTGGCTGCAATGGAAAGCAGCCATGCTGGCAGAGTTGCAATCACGGAAGGGACACAAGACGTGTAAATTGACACCGCGTGCGGTGGACAAGGGCGTGAAGGTGATCACATACAGATGGGTTTTCGCAGTGAAACGTGACGAACGACGCAGAATTAAACGATTCAAGACCAGACTTGTCATTCATGGATTTAAGCAAGAGCTAGGCGTGAACTACACCAAAACGTACGCCCCAGTGATACGCTTCGAGACCATCCGGGCCGCGATATACTTTGCGGTACAGCGCGGATCGGCAGTACTTCAATATGATGTGAAGACTGCATTCCTCTACGGGGACCTCGATGAATTGATTTTTATGAAGCAACCTCGTGGATTCCAAGTGGACGGATCTGCCTTTGTCTGCAGACTTCTGAAGAGCCTGTGCTGGCTCAAGCATGCACCGAACATTTGAAATAAGACACTACATGCAAAGTGATGACAATGGGATTTGAACGATCGGACTCTGACTACGGCCTCTACATACTGAAGAAGAACGGTGAAGTGCAGTTGCTGCTGACTGTCTAAGTTGACGACCTACTTCTGATGGGGCCTACACTGCTGTGTACTAAAACTGCAGAACGGCTACAAGTAACATTCGAGCTAACTGCAATGGATGCAGTGAAGTACTTATTGGGAGTCGAGATTCTGATCAACCGGCCGCTGCGGCAATTTTTTTACAGCCAGCGTCAATATGTGCTTGAAGTGCTCAAGCGCTTTCACATGAGTGAGTGCAATGGGTGTGCGACGCCTGAGGCGACGACACCTTCGACGGCGGTGGTGCCTGCAACCAAGGACTACTTACCGTATCGAGAACTAGTTGGTGCACTCAAATATCTTGTCAGTGTCTCACAGCCTGACATTGCACATGCGACCACACACCTTGGTAAGTATCTGGCCAGTTATGATCACACGCACTTTGCTCAAGCCCGACGTGTACTGCGCTACCTGAAGGCTACGTGTGACTATGGACTGGTGATGGACGCGCAGCTGCAGAAGTCGGTGTGACTTTGCAGTTATTCTTATGCTGACTACGCTAGCGACCCGGTCGATCGACGCAGCATTAGCGGCTACGTCTCGCCGATTGATCTGGTATGCATCGCGCAAACAGAGATAATACCCTCAGTACCTGCGAGACTGAGTACGTTGCGATGGCGGAGGCAGCTAAGGATTATGCAAGAAGCTGGAGTGGAAGTATCCAGTGCCGCTGCTACTCGGCGACAACCAAGGAGCAATGGAGCTGACTGCGAAATCTGGGAAACATTCAAAGTCGAAACACATTGACAACAAACACCACATGGTGCGGCGTAACGTGAAGCTCAAGCGGCTCACGACACAGCACGTTGGCACGGAGAACATGGTGGCTGTCATTATGACCAAGACGCTGGATGTTGCTAAGTCACTTGTCCTTACTCGCTTTCGCAAAGGTCAATTGTGCTTGGCGAGGACGTACCTGCTACTACTGCTTTAGCGACGAATGACCCTACGACTACTGCTACTACATGTACTGCGCTGCGGCAAGGTACTAATCTGGCTACCTACAACTACAACTGCGTGGATGATGACGATTGGCCCGAGTGGGAGTGCAATGTGGACTGCTGTTTACTGTGGAATACGGAAAGCGCCGCTTTCGAGCTTAAAAGTGTGGAGCTGTAATGTGCGGATTGCACATGCAGTGTGATCGCATCGTTACGGCGCTCACCGATGGGATCAAGAGGGAGTGTCAGCTGTATGCCCACGGTGGGACGGTGGACTGCTGACTACTTTGCTGATCGCCAGAACCTTGAGCCCGACTAAGTGCCAGAGCCCAAGATACTGACTTGCTGACTTGCAGTCTTCAAGAAAGGTAGCAGCAAGCTATCCGTCCTGAAGACTATCATGCAACTGCATGGACCAGAACACACACGGCGTCACTGCGTGATGCTCGACCGTATGCGTCCGGATGCGCGCTCAACATGCAGATTAGCGGCGGACTACGGATGGACTACACCGTTGGCCAACAGCGGCCCTGATTGTGAGCTATCCTGCTGACTGCTCTACTCTATTGACTGACCTTGTGATTGTATGCTACAAATACACAAACTGCGGAACGCGGCGCTGCGGGGCAGTCTCTCTTGCTCACACTTCGGCTTTTACAGCGTGATGCGCACACTGTGAACAAGAGAGCTACCCCGAAGCCTGCGTTCCTGTCGCGGCCTTTTGCCCGGCACGTACATGTGTTACTTCCTTTAGTGATTTAGTGTTACCTATCACTACGTGTACTGCCCTGCGATGACACCTAAGCGACAAAGTGCTCGTCCTGCAGAAGAGGATCAACCCCCAGTGACGCGCCCTGAGTCACCACATACAGCACAATGGCGACGGGTCATAGAGATGGCGGACGGAAACGTCGGCCAATGGCACATGGAACATGGTATGTCAAAACAAAGACGGGGTGACAGTGATTTTCCTTATCGGGGATAGCAGCGGCCGGAATGCTTTGTTAGAACGGGACCCAAAACTGTAAGCTGATATACGGTTGAAGCAGCTGACAGAACGGACATAGGTGGAAGTCGTTAGCATTGAGGAATTTCCATAACTCAGTGTGATAATTGAAACCACTGACTCAGTGATTTCCGTGACTCTGCCGAAGCTGTTGGGGTCACTTGTTCGCCCACACCCGCGTCAAGAAGAGACTCGAGCGAGAAGCAGTTCCCTTGTTGCTATCCTCGGAGGATGCGAAGCTGACGGACAGACTAAACCATCATGGACTTGCAAACTCAAATGCACTAATATTGGACCTGGAAATGAAGTGACTGGTATTATAGTAAGTCAAAGAAATGCTGACATTATGTTTGTGCAGCACAACTTCTCACCTCAAGGTAAAAAGAGGTTATAGTGATGCTCGTATCAACACACGGACGTACCGGTATGGTGCAATTGATATATAGTTTATCTATGGTCATACATTTTGAAAGCTAGACTCGTAGCAAAAGGCTGTTTCTGTTGAAGGTCATGCTCCTGCTCTTGAAGTGGCTACTACGAATAGATAAATTGTGGAGAAATAGCTGCATTACTTAAAGAAAAATCACCGTGTCGCCACTCTATGCGCTTTATAATGATATCAGCAAAACAAGTATCAATACATACATTCTTTCTCATCTTGCTATAAGCGACAGATGAACAACAGAGAATGCTATTAACAAATCAAGGCTTATAGGCGTCAAGGCCATCTTGGGCTCGCCCAGCCAACTCACATTCGTTTCCGTCGCCTTGAATCCGCCAGCTCCTCGGCGACTGCACTACTATTTTCATGCACAAAACACTTTCACTGATCATAGTCCGAAAACTGCAATTATCACAATCCTTTAGACAAATCTCAGTGAAATTCACTGATTTTGGAAATTCCTCGTTAGCATTAGTACTAAAGGGCATCAATGTAATCTCTACTGTAATAATATTGGATATTTCAATTTTGTTTGCGCGGTACATATAATATAAGACATTTAATATATTAAAAGACATTTCGATTTTTGCAAAAACATAATATATGAGACCGCGCAAAACAAAATCGCAATGTCCAATATTATTACAGTGGGGATTTATATACTGTAGCCTAACGGCGTGCTCCTCAACGATGTGTATGGTACATGTACCTGTACATTTATTGTGCTTTGCTGTGCAATGTTTGATGGAAGCTAAGTGGTTTTGGGTTCAGATGAGGCCTCAGAGAGACTGTTTACCACCGAAGCGAAGGTCTGCCATGGTCGGGGCGTGAGCCGAAGTAGTTGCCGTAACAAGGGGAGCTTTATATTTACACTAGTGGTTATCACGGTTAGAAAGTAAGTATGTTCCACCAACCAAACAAATCAAACCTTCAACTTTCAACTGTGAGGGTCTCGCTGATCCCCAGAAGGCTTCATTGGCTGATATTTGTCAGACACGGACGAGGGAGGACGACTTAAAACGCGGGTGAAGACGGTATGATCAATGCTTCTGCTTGTCTTCCTCTCCCAAATAAACGCAGCAGCCAATCCAAACCTTCACCTCCTGCTCAAACTTCGTCTTTTTGCCGGAAGGTTTGAGCTGAAAAAGACGGTACACGAAGATTTGATCTGATTGGCTGCTCAAACATACTTTCCAACCATGATAACCACTACTGTACCAACATCTTGACCGTCACGAACGAATCAAAATTGGCGGTGCAAACAAGGAGCTCACGAGCCCCCGATGCCCGTCATCTCCCAAAATGCCGACCCAAACACTCAACTTGACCCATATACGACCTAGGCGAAAGTCTGTTGAAATACACATGTGCTTGAAAACCCACCTCCTTACACTAAGTTCGCACCACTTGCTTGCGAACCATCGATTTGCTTGAAAAGACGCCATGAAATGGACTTGCTTGAAAATATACCTTCGTTCGCCTGAAAATAATATGTACCCTTACGATGTTGCCCTATATAGATTGACTTGACTTTCTACGCTAATCAGAGTCGCATGCAGGTGGCTACTGCCCCAAATGACCAAGTGTAATGTGTATTGACAGTGACTATTCGTACAAATTAGAGAGCCAGTTCGGAGTGGGTATGTACCCGTTTATGAGAATGTGTTCATAATGACACAAACTGCCACAATGGAGTTTATTTAGTATTACAAATTGATACTTCCTCCGGTTGAAAAGTTTGCATCGAAAAACATGTGCTGTAACCAGTTTTCGTCTGTGGGTTTGCTTTGCGTATTTTGATTGGCGGAATCGACGCAGTTTGATCCCCGCTTTCTGATGTCGGTTCAAGCGCCAAAAACGTTTTCAAATAAAAAAGTTATGGCCAAAAGTGTTCAGCTGCGAGAAAGTCTCATTACTCAATTGGCCTGCTCTCGACCACCGACGACTATAATAGACGCAATTATGCCCGCCGCCACAAAGCCTATCCTCTGCACTAGGGAGCGCCAAGATGTCGTAATCTCCTTGTTGTAACACAGTGTTATTAATAGAGGGCGCCACGACCGTCACGCGCAGCGCGACGCCTCCACTAAGTTCGACGTTGACAAGACCAGACCTGGGGCCGGTTTAAGGAGACATTCGAGAAGGACGGTATCGACGGCGTTATGTCTGTGAATAGGCCATAATTGCAATCTTTAAAACCCGGAGGAAAACAAAGTAACAAGCACTCTGCACCACCTTCAAGCAGGTGGCACCCATAGCCGTAGCCACTATTTTGGGCTGTGCTGCGAAAGAAACGTTATGTAGCCAACATAGTGTTATTTTGTGGGGGTTACACGTAAAAGCATACATGTATGTTCTCTGGATTTTATATCCAGAGTCTACCAGGGATTGCAACGAGGTCTGAATCCTTGCATTTCTGATACCTTTCGTAATACGATTTGGATACTTCAGCAAATAAGCTTTAAATCCTGCTATACGTGATAACCGGATCGATTATAATTTTATTTGTGGTGGTTGACCCATCCGCAGAAGATTAGGACAAAACACCTCTATGCTATGATATCACTTATAATCGTATTTTACCTGCAGCAGATGATTTATCCAGACCGTTCGAGCAACATTTTGGATGTTTTTTCTTCGAGCAACACATTACGTACTATAATACCGAGGTGGTGTGTAAATAATTCCGTGCGTTTGGAATATATTGAAACGTAATCCCGATGGCGTTGTGTTATTTTGGTTTATTTTGCTGCTTATACTCACGTGTTGCTGGAAGCCCATACCTATTTTTGATGCGGCCCAATGCCAATACTCGAGAAAGCGCATTGAAGAAAATATCTTGTGCTCGCAGGTGCGGAAATGAAGTAATCTGTCTTCTCTACGGTAGTATCACAGACACCATATCTATCTTACTGCCAGGGATCCCGATTACGGCATTGTTCACAAATGAAACTCAAAAGCAACCGTAAAAATTTGAGAAGCTAAATAACAAACGTCAATTATTGCAATTATCCTAGTCCTTCACGCAATAATTAACCTGCCTTCTACCTAAGTGCACTCACTCACAACTTGCGCGTTCCAGTAGCTGCTGTTAAAAATCATCAGCATTTCGTGTGTGACCGGGTTTAGCGCACGACGCTACGTTCCGAGGGTTGCCTTCGCTATGCTGAAGACAGTCTTCAAGGCCCTAAATTATTTTAATATTTTATCTTTTAAAACGTAATATATTAGTTCGCGCAATTATTGGTTTCAGCCAACCGGAAACCCGCAATCAATTATTTCATTAAATTGATTGCAATTATTGTATGACCAATTGATTTTTCGGGAGCCCTGCTGATGAATGTGGAGGGCGGGCTACGAGCTACGCGCTGGTTGCTGGGCCCTCGACGCTGCTTGGCCTGTTATGTACGCTGTCATCGTCAGCGGTTTTGGCGTCGTTATTGATGCTGCCGCCGTCAACCCAGTTCTTGGCTCGCGAATTGAGCGCTACGTCATGTGGGCGACGTAGTTAGCGTCGAGTACATGTACAGGGGTGCTCCTGGGACTCTATCGTCTTTGATTGGTGGTGCTCGTCAAAGAGAAGGCGAGGTGGTTCTGAAGACGACCCGAGAAGGGGCTATTGACAAACAACCGCGCAAAAATAAATATATGTTTTTAGGGTCGCACATCGCCTAGCCGCCAAACCATCCCGCTATCCACCGGAGTTCGAGTGGATAGATTATAGCGGACCAAGGATTCAAATCCGCCGAAACGTGTACTGCAAACGCAACGGCGGATCGGCCAATCCGCCAAAGCGAAAAAATCCGCCAAAAGGGCCAAATCCGCTGGAATTCCCACCTGCAGTACAGGCTCTTGGTTGATGGAGTGTTGAAGGAATCCTAAATAAATCGATCTAGCATCACTTCGCTTCTCATTAAACGGTTGCTAATACTAACTATGCCAATCATGCTTGCGTATTTACTCAAACGAAACCCCTCCAAATGCGTGTAACTTTCTCACCGTGTATCCACAGACCACCGGGCGTAGTAATTCCCTATTTTTGTTGGCCAAGGTAGCTGCAGGAAAGGTTTCGTTCAAATTGCACGAAAAGGTTTCCGTGACTGATGCGATTTTAGATTTTCTACGTAGTCTTGCTTGAAAGTGTGAATTTAAGTCGGCAATGCAACGAAGCACACATATTCAACACCTCACTGTATGAATGCCGGACAATAACCAAACAATATTATTTACTGGGCACGTGGAATTCGAGATACACATTGATCACAACATGGGCTTCTACCCGGTGCATCCACGGCTAGTTCTTACGGAGTTGAGCCTAAGGCTGCACGATACAAAAGTGAAGATCCGATAGTTTTTAAAAGTGTGACCCATTTGGGTCACTCTTGATAATAATCCGTTTGGCGGATCCCTCTCCCTTGGACGCCGCTCGTTTCCCTTGCCAGCCGTCTTTGACGCCTCCGTCTTCACATCAACACTGCTCTTCTGTCCATCCTCCTTGGCATTCACTGCATGCACGTATACTTGGTCCGAGCTGAGCGCCTTGTGAAAGAACCTCTTTTGTCAAGCACCAGCGTCATTAACCCTAATCCATCAAAAATCAAAAACGTGGTTATTACACCGAAAATGAGGCAAATGTTGGGTGTAGTTTCAGTAACAGCAGCGTGTTCGCACTTTGAAACTTAGTTTGCTGAGCTCAAAAGTAAAATCCAGAGCTGTTCCGTGCGAAGTCGCGGCTTTGTTTTGGGTTAACCCTTTTGGTTCCCATACATTTTCTATTTGAAAATATGTTTACTTTAATCAAGATAAAATTGCAAAACGATGCATAATGCCTCGTTTTGTTATTACTTTCAGGTGGCTATATTCTAAGTTTTCTGAAATGACCAGAAAATGTTTTGGGTGATATTTGTAAAACGTGGCATAATGCATCGTTTTGGTCAATTTTCCGGTAGACATATTATTGGTCAATATTAAAACCACAATATTTGATTGGACAATTTTATAAAACGATGCATTATGCCACGTTTTGGCCCAGTCGGCGACAAAGGGTTAACTTCGACTCGCTAACTAGTCTTTCATGATGACAGCAGTACCTTCAGCAGGTATCTGTATCTAAGTGGCCCCGACGGGCCTTCTCCTAAATCAGAGTTTAATTTGCCACAAAGCAGATACTACGACTCAGTCTTCTGAGTCTTTCGACGCTTCCTCGCATCTATAGTGTAAGCTAGATAACGGACACACCTGGCCCGTATACCTGGTAGCACTTTGTTGTCCTTCCAACGACCAAGATCAAGATGAGTCAAGTATTGGAGCCTGAAGGCATGGGGTAACCGTGGAGCATGGAAGCTTTCCCCACCTCACGCGGATCGAGTGGGAAGCTCTCCATCGCCTTGCCGACGTGACCGGCGACCGCAGAATCGCAGCGTCAGGCTACCCAGAGTTCATGGAACGCGAGCTCGCCGAAGCAAAACGGCGGGTACAGACTCCCTGGCGTTCCACGAAATGAGTTGTAATCAAGATCGAGACGTCCGCGTATTCCGGAGTCGGACAAGACCGCCTCCCGCTGAATCGCTGGTTCCGAGAGATCGACGTTGCGATTGCTCGAGACTGCTCGAGGCCGAGTCAGCAAAGATGAACTTCTTGTTTTCACGACTGGCCGGCAAAGCGAGCTTCTTCGCGCTCCACCAAGGAAAAATGTCAATGCGTGACTATGTCCAGCAGACACGCCACCTGATTTCGTGCATCATCAGGAATCCCGTCGACGTGCTGCGCGTTTTACGCTTCCTTCGCTTCTTCGCCTTGGACACTGCTGGTGGTTCCTTGGCGGCTTCCTGCAATGCAGCTGGCTTCGCAAAGCCCGGCTGCAACTCCACTCTGATCGCAGGTGCTGGTGAATCAGCCGATGGTAGCGTTTCTTCATCTCTTGGCAGTCTCAGTGTCTCGTTAACAGCAAGTGGTAGCATATCTAACTGCTTTTCCATGTTGGCAGCAGTCACATACCAGCCGGGTAGGTACGTCTCCATACTGGTCTTGGTGCGGGCCACATGTACGGTTTCAGGTAGTTCGAGTGCAGTGTCGACGTAAGCGTTCTCTAACAGGTGCTTTACGTAGGTGTCATCCACGGTGAACTCCTCGTGAAATTGTACGTTTCCAAGTCTCTCAGTGGTCACTTGGCAAGTCAAGAGATCCAAGAACTCGTAACCGACTGTAGACTTACTGTAACCAACTAATACAAGTCCTCAGATCTTCCAGCCGCCATGGAGAGCTGCGATGTAGCTTCAAATGTGATGACTCCAAACCCAGCGGCTTGGTCGGTAGACAATTCAGTGTGGTCACCACGTGAAGGAGCGCCTCTCCCCACAAAATGCGGCAGGTGCGTGGCCCGCACTCTCGGCAACGACAATGCAGTTCTCTTGAGGAGAATACGCGTTCGTAACCTGCTGCACAATTCCATACGTCGCATAGTAGTCTCGTAACGCGTTGCTTGCAAACTCGCCTCCTTGATCCGAGTGCAGAAGTCGGACCGTCAGCTTAGGAAACTGAGTCAGCAGCTGATTCAGCAGAATCTTGATTACCAGGTAGCTTCGCTTTTCATCCGCAGTAGATACACCCACTTTTAGCGCGTAGCCTCATCAATTATGAATAGAAACATCGTTGCTTCTTCTGCAGTCTTCTCGTTCAACGTACATATATCCATCATGAGAGTCTCGAGTGGAGCAGCTTTCCGCAACGGAACACGCGCGTAATGCATTCGCTCCTCCTTACTCACAGCACACGCAACACACTCGTAGGGAGTCATACATTTTGCATTCATCTTAATCCCAACATCGAGCTTGTTCGACAAAACTTTCACGGCGCCCATGCTCAGGTGCCCAAAGCGTTGGTGCAGCAACTCCATCGCCTTCTTGCTATTCAGATCCTGGTTCAACGCCGCCATCACCATCTCCCAGTCATCTTCTTGGAGACCAGACGGTAGATATTCTCGCGCATCATGAACTTCAAGGTGGTTCCCGGTTTTGACAGCCAGGCAGTTTGTTGATCAGGTGAGCACGACAGCTTTTACTTTCCGGTAGTCTGCAGGCAGCCCAGACTAATGATGTTCACTTTGACGTTCTCCGTTACATCACGTCGTCCATAAGACGATCCTCCCGCATTCCAGTAGCCTGGTTAACAACACATAATAGAACAGAACCACAAATTGTAGCATGTTCAGTCGTTTCGTTTGCAAAGTCCAGGCGACTCGTCTTGTCTTCTCGAATGGTAGCGAACAGTGACAGATCACCGCAGACGTTCGCCCCGGGATCCCGAGTCAAGTATCCATTCCATCGAGGTAGAGTCAGAAGCAGATTGCATACCTTCATTTCGGTGGACAGCATTCACTTGCCAACGAGGGGCATCACTTTCTCGCTGGTTGCCTTCAAATTGGCGTGGTGACAGGTCACGACGGCGCGGCGACTGTTCGCGCACAGGCGAACGACCACGTCACTGCTGCTGCTGCAAAGCTGGAGGCCTATAGTGGCTTGGTGGTCCACGTCCGGGCGAGTTCGCGCGCCGGCCAATAGCACGTGGCGGCGGCGAACTGCGTCGCTGCGGTGGTGGCCCGAGCCAAAGCGTCCTCGAGGCACTGACCAGCTGCGCCAGCGCGGCGGCGATCGACTGCGTCCTCTTGGTTCACGCGGCGGCGAGAGACTGCGTCTTCCTTGGGCTGGCTGCGGCTTCCAGTCATCAAATCCACGCGGTGGCAAACGCGCAGGTTCACTTCCACGCGGTGGTTGCGCAAACTGATCAGGCTGAATAAGTCCGCGGTGTACCCGCTCATAGGGACCCATCTCATCAACTTTCATCAGCTGTTGTCGTCCGCGCAGCTCAAAGCCAGTACATCTGTAGTCATTCCCCGGCACAGGCAAAGCCACACGTGGTTCTCCTTGAGCGTTAAATGGCTCCAACGTAGGTCCTTGCGAACTTTGCATTAGTCCTTGGCCGAAGTAGTAGAGCGCAGTGGTCTAAGCAGGAGGTTGACTCTGCTGTTGAATACCCTCCCACTGGGCCTGCTCAGCACCAGTCGTAGCAGCTTGCATCTCTGTCTGCACTGGTTGTACTTGTTGGTCTTGTCGTCCTTGTCCTTCATCTCGTGCATTTAGAACAGGTACTGAGTGCGGCTGCAGCTGCAATTGCTGCGGCGTCGAAGTTACGTCAGTGACTCTGCGCACTGCACGCGCATTGTCATCTTCTGCATATTAAACAATGTCTCCGTTTCTGAAAGCAGGAGTAGTTGGCGAGTAGACATGAGACCCCGAAGCTGCCAGCGTCTCTTCATCCTCCGGGAGGTCCACGGTTTCAGCATCATTCGACGTAGCACATAATGATAAACCAGCAAATAAACCACCTTGTCGTTCTTGTCCACCTTGTTGTTCATGTCCACTTTGGTGCACGTTGATACAGCGAACCGAGTTCACCAAAGCCGTCGGCGTTCGCTTGTGCTGGTTTGCCTTAGCCTTCTTCATCAGGTCCTCGCGCAACGGTATGCCGGCGTACCAGTGTCCATCTCCGCGGAAGTTCGCACAGTTTGTGCGCTGCTTCCTGTCGGTCACACTCTTGGATCGCTTGTGCTGCTGCTTGCCGCGCTTGCGAAACTTGCCTTGAGCATGGCCAGCAGTGACCTGGGCAACGTTCAGTTGTCTTGATGGACTCTTCCGGGTCTTCTGCTGCAGTTGGTCGCGCTGATGCTCAACCGATCGCAGGCGTTGCAATGCCTCGGCCAGCTTCATGGTCTTGAGGTCATTGCTGTTGATCCAGTCCGCATGCAAGCACAGATCGCGGAACACCAGTACCGCGTTGGAGAGTAGCAGGCTTGCATGATGTCAGTCGTCAAAGTCTCTATTGGCTTGGCGGAGCAGCGTCACCTGCGCGCGATGTCCTACACGAACGTGGTGACGGACTCGTTCGGCTGCAAGCGGTGCACCACCAGGTATTGGAGCAGATAATCAGGGTTGATGCCGTCGCCGGCCTCAACGAGCTGCGCGATGGCGTCGTACAGCAGTGTGGGTGCGTCCATGGCCTCCGTCGGCTCTCCAATCTTGAAGGTAGCACGCAGGTCCACGGACAGCGACAGCGCGAGGGCAGAGCATGCCTTGTTCTTTCTCACACGATACCATGCGTTGTACTTGGGGCGGCGCAGTCCTTCTGCATTGTTGTACCGCTCGGTGCGTATGTGATAGCCCCGAGTGTAATGGGGCCACTTGACAGGGGGCGACCATTGTTCTCTGTGATGTGGTCCACACCATTGGTGTCCGTCACACGCGTGGTGTGTGGCACGTCAAGGACTTAATTCGTACTTCAGTCGTACTTAAGTGGTACGTCAGTTGTATTAAAGCAGTACATCTAAATGGGTGGTCCCCATTAGGACAGATCAAATAAGACAGGGATTCAGTATGCAGATAGTTAGCAGTAGTTAGAACTACAACAGTGTTCTTAAGATAAATCAGTTTAACTCTAACCCGGAAGTTCGCAAGTCAATTGGTACTCGGTACCATATTGGACAGGAAGGCCAGGCCTTTGCAAGCTTACAGCAGGAGCGCTAGGCGTCTGTTGTGGTTAGCGCGTTAACGCTTCCTCTAAAGCTAAGGTGCGTGTGACCCCCGTCACACCTGGTAGCACTTGTAGTCACTCCCGCGATCGGCGCAGACTATTACAATCAAGATCTCTCTGAGAATGGACGACTCAGGGAGCCGGCTGCCGTCCCGGCAGGACTTTCCTCACCTCTCAGATGCCCACTGGGCTACGCTGGAGAAGATGGTTAGTCTCCTGGGCGAGGCAGCATTCGCTGGATTCCCCAACCTGCCTGTGGAGCAGCAGAGGGCGCGCGTGGAACGCTTCGACAAATACGAGTTGTCGCTGGTTGTCCACATGAGCGCTGCAGCGCAGGAAGCTGCTCGCGAGACAATGCGAACTGAGGCACAGAGTGCGGCGCAGGTGATCCCTCCGGGTCCTGCTCCGTATGCTGCGCGACAATGAATAACGAAGCCCGTCAAAATGTCGGTGCCGACATTTGACGGCAAAGATGCAGACAGTCTGATCTTCTGGATTCGAGAGATCGAGATAGCGCCTAGCGCTGGACAGATCTACGAATCCAGGGCCCAAGTCGCCTTCGCGCTTTCCAATCTGGGAGGGCGCGCATGGGCGATGGCACGAGAGACGTCGTCTCCGGGGTATTTCACCTCGTGGGCGTTCATGGAACAAGAGCTGCGCTCGACTTTCCTCTTGGCCAATGTGGCCTACCGCTATCGGTCGCTCTTTTTGCGCTGTAAGCAAGGAAAGCGTACGCTTCAAGACTACGTCATGGAGTTACAGAACCTCGAGGCCGCTATGGCGGGCGCTCTCTGAGGACGTCAAGGTGACGGTCTTCATGGACGGCGTTCGGCCGGGTTCGGTCCGGACGGAGCTCTTCCGCAGACAGCCGACGTCTTTCAACGATGCGGTGCATGTCGCCATGCTGGAAGATCATTGCGTGCGCTTGGCGCAGGGGTATGCAGGCCGCTCGGACACGGTCAACGACGGTCCCACTCCCATGGAGATCTCGTCGGCTGAGTCGGCCCGACCTCAGCGTAACCAACGAGCGAGTGGTCGTTGCTTTGGATGCAACCAGCTTGGCCACTTCCGTCGGAACTGTCCAACGAACCCGTGGAAGGTAGGCAAGGCCAAGGCGGCTCTGCCGTCCCTTAACATGATCGAATCTGCGGGGTCGGAAAACGACAACTCCCAGTAGGTGCGGGACGCCCTGCTGGGAGACTTCGCTCCTCCTCGAGGTCGGTGGCTCTGCCACCTCCACCTCCTGGAAAGCAAGTCCACTGTTGTGTCTCTCCGTGGCCGCCGCGCGGTCTAACCTCATGGTTGTCACGACCAGCGTAAAAGGGTACGACGAACCGCTGACGATCCTGATTGATTCGGGAGCGTCCTACAACTTCGAGATGAAGTCCAGTGTGGCCAAGAACAGTGAATTGTATGCTAGTGCTTTGGAAGCATCTAAGAATAATACCAATGTATCTGTTCGCCTGTCGACTGGGTCCATCGTTTCTATGCGAAAGGTTCTTCTATCCTTGAACGTCAAGTTTGACGACTTCAACTCGGTCGAACCGTTCATTGTCCTTGACATGGATGATCGGTACCTCGGCATGCCTTGGTTGACAAAGCACGAGCCGTGGATCGACTGGAGAAGTCGCACCATCGGTGCTAGTCACAAGCCCCTCGCGGACAGAGCCCTGGCGGGTCATGTCCCCTCCTCTTCCCGACGGGTTTGTGCACGAGCATCGCATGCCACGCGGCGAACGGCACTTCGCAGGTACTACGATCTGCCTACGGCGTTGCCGTCCGCGTGCCTTGCATCTTCGAGAGCTCAAGAGCCTTCGGTGGATGTGGGAGAATGTACGGAGGTTCCGTGTGTGTCTCACGATGAGGCTCATGGATCTCTCAAGATCGAGAGCGTCGCTCAGGCCCGTGGGGCCGGCGATGGACAAGTCGCTGGAGCCGGAGCTCGCGCAACACAGAGTGGCCTAGCAGGGACTCCCACATTGGAAAATTTTCAGGCTGCGTCAGCCGCTGCAAGTTCATACCGCGTGGCGGTCTCTTCGGTGAGGCGACCACACCAGTGGTGTTTGATGTTCTCACAGAAGAACGCAAGGAAGGCGTGATTCTGGCCCCTGCCTACCGTAGCGGAGCTACTCGAGTTGGAAGAGCTCTCATCTGTGGAATTTTGGATTCGCTGAAGGCGGGCGAGTTCGAGGAGATGCTCCTCATCCACCGCGAGCACGACTCGGTCGAGCTCAATACCTCTTTGGTCATGGACCCGGAGGTGCTTGAAGATGAGCGATCCTCGTTGAGGCAGAAAAGGTATGGCACGGCCATCCTGAAGGACCCATCGGACCCGTACTACCCTCTTTTCGGATGTCGTCAACGATGACCCACCGTCGGTGTTGCCTCCGGATAGGGGGTTCGACACGAAATCGATCTGGTGCCGGGCACCAAGTACTGCACGACTCGCCAGTGGCCATTACCGAAGGTGCAAGTCGACGTAATCGACGCCTTCTTCGCAGCCAAGTATGCCGCGGGCATGGTACGCGAGTCGAAGTCGCCGCACTCGTCCCCGACGTTTTGTGTGAAGAAACCCAACGGTAAATGGCGCATGGTGCACGCGTTCAACAAGTTGAATGCAGCGATGATACCGGCGTCCACGCCAATCCCTCGGAAGGACGTGTTGCAGAACAACATGGCAGGATGCACTATCTTCAGCGCACTCGACATGGTCGACGGCTATTATCAGCTGCTGATGCGCGAGTCCGACGTACCCCTCACAGCGGTGAGTACTACCAGTGGGATGTTGTAGGAGTGGCTTGTGATGTCCCAGGGGCTGTCAAACGCTCCGGCCACGTTCAATCGGCTGGTGACGCAACTTTTTCGGCCGATGCGGGCGTTCGCACAGACGTACTTCGATGATATCTTCGTGCACAGTCGTGCCTCGGAAGACAAGACGGCCGTCGAGGCTCACATCGATCACCTCCGCGAGGTTTTGATGTGCATGCGCGAGAATCGCTTGTATGCGAGCATCAACAAGTGCATCTTCGGCGCCGAAGAGATTCCCTTCTTGGGATGTTTCCTTGGCAAGGATGGCATCCGCGCGGATCCGGAGAAGGTTTGCGCGATTGCGCAGTGGCCGGTTCCCGTATCCCAGAAGGACCTACGTAAGTGGCTTGGCCTAGCCAACTACTTGCACAAGTACAGTGCCAATTATGTCGAGATGGTGCGGCCATTGACCAACCTCCTGAAGAAGGACACGGAATGGTCGTGGAACGACGAGGCTCACCAAGCGTTTGAGTCTATCAAAAGAAGCTTGCAGAGCGCTCCGATCTTGGCTTTGCCAGACGACGATCGCCCGTTCAGTGTAGTATGCGATGCATCGGACTTTGCCATTGGCTGTGCGCTTCTGCAAGTCGATGCCGATGGCAGAGAGCGAGTGGTCTCGTTCCAGTCGCGCCAACTAAAGGCGGCAGAGAAGAACTACCCGGTCCACGACAAGGAACTTCTCGCTAGGAAGTACGCGCTGGTGAAATTTCGGGTACACCTGCTTGGCAGTAAACCCTTTGTGATCTACACAGACCACGCGTCCTTGCGGACTGCGACATCGTCGCCTCATCTCTCCCAACGCATGGCGCGGTGGCTCTCCTTCTTCGCGGAGTATAACTTCACGGTGGAGTAAAGCAGAACGTCCTCGCGGACGCACTTTCCCGACGTCCGGACTACGAGCTGGCGCACGTCGCGTACCTCGAGTCCCCGCTCTATGAGCTTCTGCGAGAGGCGTACGCCGAGGACGAAGATCTGGTCGATCTCGTTAGAGCACTCGGTACGCCGAAGGCAGCGGTGAAGATAACTGCGCGGCAGCGCTCGCGGTTGCACCGCTACTCTCTGGTCGAAGGTCTCCTCTATTACCAAGTCGATGAAGGCGAAGAGCCTCGCATAGTCGTTCCTAACAAAGAGGACTTGCGGCATCGCGTTCTCTACGAGGGACACGACACGCCGCTCAGCGGCCATCTTCGACGTGAGAAGACGTACACGTCCGTGGCGCGCAACTTCTGGTGGCCTCACATGTACAAGTGGGTTCGTAAGTACGTACAGACGTGCGAAATGTGCCAACGTGTGAAACCCGCTCCCTCGTCGCCGGCTCCTGGATGAGCTTGCCGGTGCGGCCGATTGTTGGCGCTCGGTGAGCATGGATTTCATCTTCGAGCTTCCGGCGGATGCGCGCGGCCACACTGGCATCTTGGTCTTCGTTTGCCGTCTCGGCAAGATGGTGCGCCTAGCCGCGGTGAAAAAGAGTGTGACGGCGCTGCAAGCGGCTCAACTCTTTGCCGATAATGTCTTTCGACATAATGGCCTTCCGGAGGCGTTCGTGAGTTATCGGGATCCCCGCTTCGTCTCACACTTCTGGAAACACTTGTTCCGTCTTCTCGGAACGAGATTGGACATGTCCACGGCGGACCATCCGCAGACAGACGGTCAAACCGAGCCGGTGAACCGCGTGTTAGAAGATGTGTTGCGCAGCGTCTGCGCCAAGGAACCCACAAAATGGAGCACGCTGCTGTCGCAGGTGGAGTTCGCGCTGAGCAATGCTGTGCATTCGTCGACGGGTTTCACCCCATTCTACGTTAACGGGCTACGCCATCCGCGTACGCCACTGTCCTTACCTCCGGCTTCTAATTTGAGTGGGGAGAGGCTGACGCCGAAGACCCGCGGGGCCTTAAAGGCCTGCGTCCGTCCGTCAAACGGAACATGTTGGCGTTTATCGAGACTGGTGAAGCCGTAAGGCAACGCGTCCGGGACGCTATGGCTGCCGCGCAAGACACACAGAAGGAAAACAGTGATCGCCGAGGGTGAAGGAACGTGAATGTGTTTAAACTTGGGGACCAGGTCCTCTTAAACGCTAAAAACCTCCCTATGCAGGCGGTCACTACGGTGGGCAGCACAAAGCTGCGTCCACGGTTCGTGGGGCCGTTCACTGTCATCTGAGTCCATGGCAACGCATACACATTGGACCTGTCGTCGGATATGGCCACGCACCCGACGTTCTACGTGGGACTTCTTAAGCCCTATCACCAGGCCGAGGTGAATGACTGAGAGTCCGACGTATCCGCGAAGTGGCGAAACGCGTTCGCCATCATCTGCATCATATCCGGCGGAGGAACGGTCGCAGCGCCGCAGGGGCGGAGCAGTAGGAGGAGCACGGCTCTCCAACGCCTCAACGCGAGAGTAGAGGTCGCGGAGCCACCCAAAGTGCTTGTGAAGCTCAGCACGGTCATTCGCGAGGGCCCTCTCACTCTCCGAGCATCGATAAAGCGCTTGTCGAAGGTCCTCGCTCGAGCGATCGACCTGCCGCTGGCGATCACCCGCACTGCGTTCGAGCTGAACCACACTTGGAGCCAAATGGATCACAGTCGACTCGACGGAGTGCAGGTTCCCTCGCAGGGCCACTAAGTCAGCCCTCTGCGACTCCAAGAGCCGTTGGCAACCCTCCACTGCAGTCACGAGCTTCATGTGGTCAGAATGGCCAACAGGCGCTGAAGCGCGCGCCGCCAACATCTGACGCGGAGCGTCCCGATCCGTGGACGCTCCCCGCCTCCACTGATCGGTAATGAGGGCGCTCTCTACTTCCATGTCGAGAGAATACTGAGGCGCCGCGGGCGTAGCGGTCACTACCAATACTTGGTGAAGTGGCGCGGCTATCCGGAGGATCAAAGCACATGGGAGGCTGGTAGCCGTCTTTCGGAGGACTGCGCCGACATCGTGGCCGCTTATGACCGCTACCCTGGAGCCGGTCGGCGCTAACCGCGCCAAGAACACTGAACGGTTCTGCCGGCTGCGACTGCCACGACTTCTGGATCTTCTGCACTACCTCCTCGAGGATAACGCCCGGGGTGGGCTTCGAGCGCTCGAGGTATCGGTTGCGCCACTGGCCATCCACGATGGACTTCGCCATGCGGAAGCGGAGGCGCCGTTGGGCCAGCCAGTCGATACGGTACGGCGAGTCCGTGAACTCGGGCAAGGGGTACCCCAAGTGGTGCAGCCAATCTGTGAACTCGCGCTCGTTGGACTGGCGGGAGAGGCCCGTGTCGTCGTGGAGGACGACGGGACACTCGTCGTACTGCTGTACCGCCTTACCCGGCTCACGACTCTGTCGAAGGTACTCGCGATACTCCCGTACGGGCCAGTATCGCAGCGCGAGCAGCTGCTCTTTGTTTCGAGGTGCCGCTGGCTCGTGATCTCGCTTCGAGGTTCGTCGCTGCTCCGCAGCCTCCTCACATCGCGGGCACGATCGTGAAGGTGCTGGCTGTTGTCGGGCTGAAACAGCCCTTCAGGTACGTCATCACCGTCGCCGACGTTGGTGATAACTTGGGCTTCCCGCTTGGCGGCTTCAGCAGCAGCACTGCGAGGAGTTGCAGGACTCCCGGATGGAGACGTCGCTGCTGATCGGTGAGCTTGGGTGAAGTGCTTGGGTCGTTGACCTCGCCCGACTCCAGATCCGACTCGCTGTAGTCGACCTCGTCCGAGGCATCCTCCTCCGAGCGGTGCTTCGCTTCACTTGTTGCACCCGGATCGGGTTTGCGAGCGGTGGCTGAGGCAGCGTCCTTGGGTGCGTCGCTGGTCTGCTTTGCAGTCGCCGAGTGGGACTTGTCGTCGCCGGCCTCGGAGGCGTTGTCGCCGTCCCTCGGAACTTTGGAAGCTTGACCATCGTCATCAGCAGCTCTGTGAGCCTCGTCGCCGCTGTCCGAAGCTATGTTGTCAGGACCCGGGACTTTGGAAGTCTCTGCCGTCGCTGCGGTCGTTGCCGTCGGCGCGCTCGCATCTTCCGCTCTTGGAGCTTCGTCGCCGTGGGATTCCGGGCTGTCGTCGCCCAGAACTGAACTAGGTTCGGGTTGGTCTCGCCGTCGGAGTCCGACTCGTTGTCGCTGCCGCCTTCGTACGGTCCGGGCAGGGTGACCTCGGTGCGTTTCCTGCTGGACCGGGATCTGGTCGCAGCGGGCTTAGCCCTGTCGTCGGGCTTCTGGGAAGCCTTCTTCGGATGCCGAGGCGGCTTCTTCGATTGGGCTTCGCCGCCTTTCGTCTTGTGGTCGGCGGCGCGGAGCGCCTTGAGTCGACGCGCTATGGCATCGCAAGTGGTGCGGGTCTTGGCCTGGTGCCCGGTGGGCGTCTTGGATTCTCGGCGGGTGTTCGCTCGGGCGCAAATTGTAGAATGAGGCGTTGCCTGTGCGGTTCGCTGGAATTCCCCCTGGGACAAGGTGCTTCCCGTTTGGGTGTGGGAGGGTGTAATGGGGCCACTTGACAGGGGGCGACCATTGTTCTCTGTGATGTGGTCCACACCATTGGTGTCCGTCACACGCGTGGTGTGTGGCACGTCAAGGACTTAATTCGTACTTCAGTCGTACTTAAGTGGTACGTCAGTTGTATTAAAGCAGTACATCTAAATGGGTGGTCCCCATTAGGACAGATCAGATTAGACAGGGATTCAGTATGCAGATAGTTAGCAGTAGTTAGAACTACAACAGTGTTCTTAAGATAAATCAGTTTAACTCTAACCCGGAAGTTCGCAAGTCAATTGGTACTCGGGACCATATTGGACAGGAAGGCCAGGCCTTTGCAAGCTTACAGCAGGAGCGCTAGGCGTCTGTTGTGGTTAGCGCGTTAACGCTTCCTCTAAAGCTAAGGTGCGTCTGACCCCGTCACATGTAGGTCTCGGAAAACTGGTTTGTTGCCATACAATTTTTCAAATGGTGTCATACCAGCCAGCGCTTTGGTAGCACTCATATTGTCCACTTCCACCACATATCCAAGAACTTCTCCCCACAGGCACGAAGATAAGCCAGCTGCTTCATTGATAGCCCGCACCATGTTACACCACTTAAAGCGCGAAGCTTCATCCTGAATGAGCTGGAAGTACTTTTTCCTCCAGGTATTACCACTCCCACATAACAAACATCAGTCATCAAGCGAGCGTAGCAATCTTTCTTTTGCTTTCCATCCTGGCGTTTGTATGACTAGCATTTTTGCTTTGCCCGCTGACAAGCAATGCATCGAAATGGAGCCTTGAAATCTTTCAAGGTGAGCAAGTCCATGCCTTCGACCATCTATCCTCTACCATCTTCTTCATAGCATCGACATTTTGGTGTGCGAATTTCATATGCCATGTCATCAGCTTACTATTTTCTGGCGTAGAGATCACCGCACGTATCGGCTTGCCTTCTTCAACTGATGCAGTATCTAACCAGTACCGCCCACGGCGTTTTCGGAACACTAACTGCTTACCAGGGAATTTATTGCTCGTAAAGAAGGTGATTCTCTCCTCTGGCGACGCCACAGATGAAGTATTCGGGTTTCAGCCAGCTTTTTCCAAGTGCTCCTGTGAGATTAGATTCCTTGCACCGTAGGGCGAGCACCGAGCCCCAATTTCATCATAATTCTACCTCTCGAGTGTAGAATTATGATGAAATTGGGGGGCTCGGTGCTCCAGCCCATTCCGTGTCCAAATCGTTACAAGACCCAAACCATCAGAGCTCTCGCACCCACCTTTCCAATCGAAAAACTTAATATTATTATCTCCCTCGAGATAATCAAACGCCGACGCAGTCGTGCACACATGCACTCCAGTTCCAATATCAAGCATCCATTCTTGTCAGAATGGCGATGACTCACAGGCTTCGATATCTTGATAAGCAACATCAGAATTTACGCGAACCATACCAATTGTATCAGGAAGCCGCATCCACCGCATCATCCCAATTGCATTTTTCTACTTTTGTTTCTTGTTCTGCTGCTGAGGAGGTCCATCATTGTCTGTTCCACATGCCTTCTTTTTTTCTCTTGGTCAGTTTTGTAGTCAGGACAGGCAGCTCTCAAATATCCCTTTACTCCTCCACAGAAATGACACTTTCGGATATCTTTGAAGGGTTTCGCCTTTTTCCTAGAACCAACTCTCTTCATTTTACCGTTACCCTTCTGCTTTCCTTTGTTAAACTTCACGGAACCAATCAGCTTCTCCTTATTATGATATTCTCTTTTTGCTTGACGCTCTTGTTCCTCATCATCAAGATCTGCTTCTCCTCGCAGAGTGTTCAACAATCTATTCAAATCAGGCGGATTTCCCCCTGATTGAATAGTCTCACCACATTGCGATGTGTTCCTTCGACGCCAGTCAAAATAATGCTGGCCATGTCAATTGGTGCATTCATACTTTGAAGTTGTCGTCTGTAATCTTCAATGGTCTCCAAATACTTATCCATACTTTCCCTTTTTCATATCTGGCACCATTAAGTGTCCCCTTAATGCGAATGCTGTTCGGAAAGTCACGCTTAGTCTTATCGCGTTCGAAAGCCGTCCACATCTCACTAGCGCGAGTCATCATGCAGATCTTCTTGGTGTCTTTCGATAAGAGTCCAAACAGCATCGTATCCCGAGCAAATAGGTTTTTCATCGTACAGACGGTTGCTATCGGCATTTTGATCGTCAGGACCCTCATCACCCGTCACAACTCGCCAACATCACGTTGCCGCAGGTGTGATTCATGTCGGGCACGGTAAATATTGAACCCGCCTTCATCATCATACTTCGGCGCCTTCACTTGACCAGACACCCGGAACTGGCCCTTCATTCTGGCGAGCACCTCCATCACGGCATTGTCTTGGAGGTCCACCTCTATTACCCCGAGTTGGTACTGTACCAAACATGCTGCTTCAATTATCGAATTCAGAACGAAAGCCTCTTGGGCTCATAACCTTAGAGAACGTGAGTTGTGAATCCGCTCCAAATCCTAGTAGACTATGTCCAATGTGTGACGTTCAAGTGAAATTTCAGAGTGATCCGTGTTGATTTAGTGTTGTTGTGTAGGGGAAAGTTCCTCAAGCGGTAAAACCCCGTAGACTTCTACTGAATATCCTTGAACCCTTTAATGGCAATAGTGCACGCATGCACGAAACTTTCCTAGAAGTCCTCAAACCTCTATCTAGGAAAAGTACTAGTCAATACGCATCACAACTACCACTCTTACCTTCAACACGAGTCAACCAACCTCAGTCGGGGTCTCGTACATTCAGACCTTCCTTCGGTGAAAAATCGTCGCTTAATACCACCCACAACGCTTCGTCAATTTCCCGGTGTGATGAGGTATCGTTGCGAGTTCTTCTCATTTCTCGCTTTTCTTTTTGGCACAGGCTCTTAAGTTTTCTAGACTTCTGATAGACCTGTTCAACCGATAACACCATAGATACTGATTAGCTTCTTCTCGTATCAATACCCCTCAACAGATCCCGTACCTAGTCCTGGCTGATGATCAGCGCAGCTGCAGCAGCTCTCCTATGATATTGTTGCTCCACTTCATTCGTTTGGGCTCCTTGCCCACCTTGCCTTTACCCTTGGTTTTGCCCACAGAGTGTGTACGAGTCGATCCCTTGTTGGCGTTGGAGCTATCATCCAACAGCGAGGTCGGTAGAGAGGCAGCCGGCGATACCATTGTCGTTCCTTTCGATGTTTCCTGTTAGGATGAGACGGTATGTGCTGGCGCATGTTGTGGTCTTCTCGCGCTGATCGCTTATTCCTGCTGCATAGACTCAAGTGGCATCGACAGGAGCGTCTGAAAGCGCTGATAGTCTGAAACGGTCCCATGAACTCTGCTGCCGTTAGAGGGGTTGGCTGTGCAAATTGCTGGTGGGTGAGGTCGCTTTGCATCGAGAATCGAGGAATGTCAGTCGCTTCGAACCACAGTATGGGGATTAGAAGAGATGGATGGGCCGAAGTGCTGGTGGCTGGCTAGGAACGACCCCAAATACTTACTTCGAAAATCCCAGGCACACGAGTCTTCGGGTCCGTATCCTGACAGCGAAACGCTCAATGAAGCCTAACTCCCTTGTGGTCGGCACATGTGCTCCCACTTGAACAAGGGCCTTATCGGGTCCAGTACGGTTGGTGAGGGGGAGCCATAATCGCTTTTTCCTGGCACAAAATTCCCTGTCTCGAACAGCTCAAGTTGGTGTTCTGGAAATCGGCACCCTGGAACTCGAACGAGCAAAAACGGTTTAATGCAAATTCAATTTTCAGCCATTCATATACCTAAAAATTCCAGCACAGAACGTGTTCTTCACTTGGACTAGGGCCTAAGCGGAATGTACCTGTTAATCACCCGTACCGCCTGTACTGTAGTGACTCGTGGCACGCTACGTTTAACCTCTTGGTTCCCGACGTCGTATGTTATGACGTTCCATTTTTGTTATGTCGTAAGTTACGACATCGAGAGTCGGACAATAGAGATTGGCTCGATCAATGCTTTGTTCAAGTCAATTTCGGCCGCTCCAAATATATTAGACCAAAGAGGTATTTGAGAAAAACAAGGGACTGAACAGAGATTGGACAATAAAGAAGTTGGGTTAGGGCCCGAACGCCAGTTGGAGGTCCAGAGGCCACTCATTCGAGAATTTGCTGGATGGCGCGCATCCGGACCAGCGCATGATCGAAAACGTCGCCGTCACCGACGTCACTCGCGACATTGACTTCCCACACTTCTGGCGGCAACTGTGCGCAGCGGGATGAACGTACAAGCGACCGAGCGGTCTCGCGAGAGAGGGAGGTACGTTAGTCCCTATGGTACTGGTGCTTATGTTGGCAAGAGAGAAATGATGGCATATGCGTTGAGGTCGGGACTGTTGGACGAGAATGACTATGTTTAGGGCCGGCTACAAGCACACCGACAACAACCACGATGGCAGCAGCGCAGACCACGCCGGCGACGGCGGGCGGACAACGTCTGCGACGGTGACACGGACAGCGACGACAGACGGCGGCGGTGAGACGACAACAGCGGCGGCGGCGGCACCGAGGACGACGGCGACAGGGGCACGGACCACGACGGCGGCAGCCACACGGACAGCAACGGCAATACCAATTATGACGGCGGCAGTGCGGACGACAAACACGACGCAGACCACGAGCGCGAGTGTCATGGAAAGTGACGGTGCATCGCATATTGACACGACAATCGCCCTATCTCAAGGAACTATAAACGTTTTTCGACTTGCCGAGCGCGTCGAAGGACGAGCTGTCCCAAGCTGATGTAGCTCATGCGTTCGGCCTGTCACCAAGCAACATCCAGACCGAAGAGTCGCAGTTCGAGAACTGGACGACGAAGAAGCGAAGGTGCCAGATCCGCCAGTCCGATAATTGCGCCCGCGTGCTATCAAGCACGACGTCAACTTCATCGCGGAGGACGAGAGCGAGGACGACTACGAGAACTTCGACTCCGGCGAGTGCGAAGAAGACGATCTCGGAGACGACCACGGTGATCTCGAGTGTGGGGAGAAGGAAGACGACGACGATGTGCTGTTCGAAGGCGACGCAGAGCATCCTTCATATCATCTTATGATCGGAAACGACGCGCTCAGCAGGGAGGCCAAGCTGCATCGTGAGGCCGCGCTGCGGGCGACGGAGGGGACAAACACGTCGTCGGACTTCGAGGTGGGCGTCAATGCGTATCCCGGTATGGGCAACGAGATGGCGCAGCCCGTGGCCGAGTTACGCGCCTATGCGTCCCCCTCAGACGTTTTTGTTCTTCATGCCTAAGTCGATGCGGGTCATGGTCAACGCCGAGACCAACCGGTACTCACTGCAGCAACATGAACAACGCGCGCAATCGCTACATGACAATCAGCGCGGTCGGCGGACCGAGACGCTCGAGCAGCTTCGGCGGTGGATCAAGCTAAAACGCGGCTATGATACGCATGAGATCCTCCACGTGATAGAGCTCCTTGTCGCACGGATGCTGTGACAACTGAAACGCCGCTTTGCTGACCACTGGTCAACGGTCAAGGACGGAGCAGTCCTGCCGGCAACTTCGGACGCTTCATGGGGCGCAACCGGTACCAGGACACCCTCCGGGATCTGCATTTTGTCGATAGCGAGTCCGAGCGCACGCGTGATAATAAGCTGTGGAAGCTGCGTCCTAGCTCCAGCAGCGATTCCTTGATAGGTATCGCTGCCGGCGGTATTTTCCTTCGAAGAGGGTGTGCTGCCGGCAACGTAACGCCGGAACACGATCCGCATGTTCATGCCTGACAAGACTCACCGCTACGGGTCCAAAATGTTTATGAAAGGTGACTCGAGGACGGCCAACTGTCACAGGTATTTTTGTTTGCGATTCGATGTCGTAACTTACGACTTAATGGTATAACCCTGACGCGCTATGTAAAATCTGTCATGGTTCGAACTCAATGCTGACAAGCGGAACGCAGGGGATGCTGGCGACGCTGCATTCGACCACAAGTCAGGCGTTGCCGCGGTCGTCCGATATTTCAAGGTTGTGCTCAAGTCGAACGCGCGCCACCAGTGGCACGCGGTGGTTGTCGATCGCTTCTATTCGTCCGTATTACTCGCGATTGAGCTACTCAGCATGGGCGTCGACGTAATCAGGACTATCATGCACAAGCGGCTCGGGTATGATGAGAACGTAGGAACGTCGCCCGACCAGACCAGCCAGCATACCACATGGCACGTTCACCTTCTCTCGGTCGGTCGCTGTTCCCACCATGGTAACGTTCCATTGGTGGGACCGCAAACTTGTTCACTACTTGTGTACTGGCTCGGTGATGACTGAGGCGAGCATCGGGAGGAAAATCAAGCCGGGTTGGGTCGATTACCGTACCATGCCCGGCCGCAGTTTCGAACTACCAACGCTGGATGGTCGGAGTTGATGTGCACGATCAACTCCGCCTGCAACGTTTCTCTCTACAAACATCGACAAAGTTTAGGAAGTACTACAAGAGCTCGTGTCTTGGGTTGATTGACATGGCGTTGGAAACGCCTACCTATCTCACAAGGAGGCAACCAGGATGGCCATGAAACGAGGAGAGTGGTTTGGCGTCCTCCAGGACCAGCTTCTGCAACTCAAACCCCAAGACTTTGTAGGAGTGATCGCAACCCCGACGATCACAACTCAGAAGCGCAAGCGAGCGCCAGTCCGCCACACGCACGCTCTCGAACAGAACGAAGACTGGGTTACTGTGAGCGGCGTGCAGAAGCGCAGGCAGCGATCATGTAAGGTTTGCATGGTGCTGCGGACGAGCAGGACTAAGAAATCGTTCGCCACGACCTACTTCTGCGAGCGCTGTTCCGTCGACGACGCCAAGTGTTGGCTCTGCAATAAGATACGTCGAGCGTACAAGGGCGTGGATAAAACGTGCTTCGGATTTGGCATGACGACTTAGACACCGGTGAGGCCATTCCATCTACCTTGGGGAAGCGTGTGGTCCTGCGCCGTCCCGACCAGAAAGCTGGCACGCGCAAGAAGACCCATCGTGAGCTCCAGCTTCGCGCTGACCCCAGTGACGACGGAAGCGAGAGCGACAACGAGGAGGACTGCGGCGATAAGTGAGTTGCGTGTCACGTGATGAGGGAAGCTGGCAGTACCTGCAATGCTTGATTTGCTGATCGAATGTAAGTTCTTTCCTTTTTTCTGAAATGACTGGCTTCAAAGTGCAACGCGTCAGCTCGATTTTTCTTCTGGGATGTGCTTGACGGTAGTAAATTACGACATGGCCGCTCCTTTCAATATCTAAAAGGTGTTTAACTAATTACATTGATATGAAAACCTCTCAAAAGTTTATGTGCCTAGCCCCACGTGGTAGGTTCACCACATACAAATTCAATGGTACACGATTACGTCGAAAGATTCGACATTCGCTTATGTGTTCTGCGTTTTTTGGAATCAAGGGGTTAACGAGTCGAACATGATCGCAGTCGTTCCTCATCGCCCAACTCCACATTGGAGTCTCCCTTAAGTACTTATACCGGTACCGCTAACAGCAACCAAAATCGGAAGGTCACTTTTCAGAGTGGTACACTGTACCGAAACGTAGGGTGTCCACTACCTGTATAAGCCGAGTTACCTTTTGTATGCCAATGTGTCCGTCACGCTTTGTCGTTCTTTTAACGTCATTCCTAGCCCTATTTACTTAGTTAAGTTATCTATTTTAGATGTTTGGCTTTACATTAAAAATATATCTTAATTTTACATTTCTACATGTATTACTCAAATGTGCACACCGAATTGAGCAAAACCTGCTACCCCACTCCGCATCAGCCCTATTAGTTGCTGGCGTGTCTCTTTCTATAACGACTCCAATAATAACGATTCGTTATGTGGGCCATTGTTGGGGAATCTGGAACGTCGCAGCAACAGCATTCCCAGTATTATAGTAATAAAAAAGACCCGTCAACCCAAGTGTACGCTTGAAGGAGAATACAATGGGTGCAATCGCATCTGAATTTCAGATAGAATAGCACTTCTACTTCTCAACCGCTACCTCCTTCGGTAGACCTTCGTGACGTAGTGATCATATCTGCCTATGCCGGCTGCATGAAAGCCCTCTCCTTTGACAATCGGATAAAAACTCTACGAAAAAGTAGTAAAGCACGGAAAGGTTATACAAGTAAGACGACGGATTTGAGCCGGAATCAATTCTGACGGTCAACTAGAAATCACAGCGGATATCCTGACACTACACCGTAGTATGCAAACACTGGGAAATGATTGTCAATGCAGAAACCATGGATCTGGTACTCTCCTATTTGTAATTCAATGAACACATCCAAGCTATGTGTGACCCATGCGCTGTCTTAGCTCTACAGCACCACGATTGCCTTCGAAACTGAGCTCGCTGGGGTCTCCTCTCTGGATGCTGCGTTTGCGATCCGGAATCAATTACGCTGGTCAAGTTCACCGGTATCACGCGAAGGAGCCGTCGCGTCCATTGTCGCTTTTCTCAAGCTTACAACAGGAAGCTGTCACCCAAGCGATGCAACCAATCTCTTGCACCAGCGATGCCCTGCGTTCTGAAATGGATTCGTCGTCCGATTCCGGTGCTATCACGGCGTTGCCAATCAAAACTGCCTGGAAACTCTCGAATCAGAAGGTGCCACACTCGATGGCTCTCATCATAGAAAAGTTTTTCCTCTAGGTTAAAAATAGTACCTTACAACTGTGAGAATCGTTGCACTGCTAGCCAGTACCTCGACTCCTCCAACAGAATAGGGCTCCTCTGTGTGTGTTTCTTCTCTGGTCTCTTGGTTCGCTTGATGACGCGAGATTCACTTTCCGGAACTTTGTCCCCACCTTGACGTATTTTTAACTTGGTTTCACTATGCAGAGACCCTTCGATCTGTCGCTTCCTCGACCGTAACGCAGACACCGCAGCCTCTTCCTCGCAGTTGCAGACGCTGCGTCTTCCTCTGCTTGCGAGTTGGCGTCTGGAAAGTTTCTGGGTGGTCGCTCTTGAGGGACGCCTTATGTTGCTCTTGAGTTGCTGAACTTGTTGCCGACTTGGAGCTGGTGAAAGCGCTCGACGCGATCTTTTCAAAAGTCGTTCCCGCCAAAATATAATACCAACCTACGCTATTTCATAAATATGATTTTGGTGTTTCCTTACACCACATTCCCTTTCAGCAACTTTAGCCTGTCTAAAATTGATGGTGATGTCCGCGTACGAGTCGTGGCTCAAGAAGCGCGAGTTCAAGGTGCCGAGAAGCTCAGCTACAGGTAGTCCGCCAGCTAAGCTTTCTGAGCATTCCGGTGTCTCGGCGTCCAAGAGAGCCGCGGAAGGCGACGATGAGCTGCCGCAACATGAGCGCCAACAGGCAAGTGTCTTTTCCAGTAAATTTCATGCTGTTTCGGGCGTGGAGACTACACAAGTGACTGTGAAGTCAGTTGATCGACCTGCTGCGGTGGGGAAGCGGCCTAGGAGCTGGCTGAGCAGTCGAGAGAAAGCTGCAGGACGCGAGGAAGAAACTAAAGTTGCAGGAGCGGTAGCAGTTACGGAGCTGGCTGCTGCTAAAGTTGCAGGACGGAAGCGCCTTCCAGTCGACCAGAATGAGGTGATACAGGCGCCGGTATTGAAGCTGGCGAGTGCATCGAAGGTGTTGAGACTGCCGTCGACTAAGAGAGACAAGGAGACGTCGATGTGGAGTGGCAGGGTTGACTCTGAAGCTAAAGTTGCTGCTGAAGTGACACTACCAGATGTTAAGGTGACAAGTGTCAAAGATCTGCTGGATAAGGAGGCGGAGACAACGAGGAAACGGTCAGTGTATGATACCGAAAGTGGTGATAATACCAAGAAACGATTCAGGTTCGATGTGGACGAGGAGGGAAGTGAAAGCAGCGGCCTTGAAGCTGGATTGCCACCGAAGAGTCCATTTCGGAAGAAGCAGAGGACGGTGCGAACGGCTATGTTGGATGAAAGTCAGTATTGGATGGCGGTGGACAGATTCTCACAGTTGACGTAACGGTTGTATTTGGAGTATGAAGAGTGGTGAACGTGGTATCTTTTTCCAGTTTGGATTTGTCGTTGAATGAATTTCGAAGGTTATGCGCAATGGCATCGACACTGGAAAATTCCATTTGTAGCAGTTGAGTTGTTTGCCGAGCTGGATTACACACCGATAGCTCAATCTGATCACATTTTTATTTTTGTGATGAAGGTTGGGAATCTAATCACAGCACGACGCAATGGGGTAAGGATTTCAATTGGAAATCAGACGGAGCCTTGATTCACTACCGTACTTCGAAGTACGCCAGAAATATGTTTCAAGTGGTGTCAGTGTTTGCAACCCACTACGGAAAAATAAGGTGTTGCGCGCGACCGAGACGGCTTGGATACGGGCGATGTCCCTTTTCTTTAGTTTCGCTTTGAAGTATCATTCTACTTCGAAGCCCGTTGCTTCGTTCGTTTGACCACAAAATGAGCGTACTACTTGATTCGGTCGTACCGGAGCCGCTGTTCCCCTCTAAATTAGGCATCCAAATTGCGAACGAGGTGAAAGACGTCCAACAATCCTTCAACTGACCCCACGTCAGAAGTCCTTTATTGAATTGAAAATGATTGAGGAATATGACCAGCAGCCGCAATCGGCAAGTACGTTGAGGTGCTTTCTACTTGAAGAGTCGAAGCCTGTCAAGTCTGGATGGAATCACGCACAAAGTCGCACTCCCGTTGTTACACGAAATTATCAGCCCAGTTGCTCAATCCATACCAAGTGTCTCAGACACTGTGTCTGTCGCCTATGTAAGTCAATACCAAATTTGACTAGCAGCTACGAGAGTTGAGGCCTAATCAACGGTTTGACACCCGTGGAGAAGATGTCTGATTAAATCGGCGATTTGACCCAGATGATTATGGAGGACTACCGCGCCAAGAGGTTGTGATCGGATATGTATGTTTGGCAAGAGTGAAACTTGGAGGATTAACATACTACGAACCAAGACAAAATGTTTTTATCTATTGTTGCTGGACGCGGCTTCGCTATGTAGATGGTGCAAAGTGAGGGTGCACTGTTGGCACACGCATACTTGTGTTGTGGGTTCTTTCACGAGGGTCCCCACCTTCAGGTAAGACCTTCTAGAACTGATATGGTTTGAGTTGTATTTTCTGGTTTTCTTTCTACCTGGCAAGAACCCTTCGGTGTCCCTACAGTAGAGCTAGCAGAGCTGACTCAAGCCTGGCAGCACTACGAGTGCTTTTTTTGCTCAGTTTAGAAATCCATGGGTCGAATTTTGGCTGAAGATGCGCTGTCGAAGACAGAGGAATACGCCAAAGAGATGAAGGAAGTTGGTAATGTTTTCGTGACGCTTTTATTGTCGATGGCAATCTGTTTTCAGCGGAGTTATCGACTTGATCTAGCACTATTTTGGTCGTGCCAAGGAGCAAAGCAGTGGTCTGGTATGTGCAAAAGGAAGTGCTGACCAAGCTCGAAGCGGCTCTATCCAAGTACATCGAGCACTTTAAGTTGTAGTGGTCAGTCGACCCGTCGAGTATCAAATAATCTTAGCACTGTCAACGAAGATGTGGATGGCCCCTCAGAGTATTCAAGTGGACTGGGAGCAACTGTTGGAGGCTAACCAGCGAGCTCAGCACGAAGTTATGAAGCCCTTCGCACTTCCCAACAGGCTGGATGACGAAGACGCTCGTGAAAGCGTCGAAAACACCAATGACTCGTTTCGTCAGGATAAAGTAGTATCTTAGACTATCAGTTACACTGCTTTCAACTACTGCCTGCTATACGGCTTCTACGTGTTTGATGTGATCACTTCATAACCAGAACGCTAGCAATCCCGTTACAGAACCCGTCGATGTCAAGCACGCCAAAGCTGCCAACAAGGATGCACTGTAGTTCGACAAAAATTGTGTGAATGGTGCTGGTCCAGGGCTGAAAAGACCTAGGAAAGGAATTCATTTTGTGGAAATGCTAACTCACGAGAGCTGAGGTCACTTTTTCGCGATCCAAAGTAGTTGTCATCGGATGGAAATCCTATCAGTACTCCTTAGCACGCCTTGCCTTCCGAGCCGTCAGCAGGGATGTACCAGCAGTGTTTCGTCGTGACACCACCCACCGTCGTGTTCACGTATTTGTCAGTGAACCCCACTTGTCATCCGTTGTGTGGTACTGCAACTTCAGCCAGTCCTTCGACGACTCCAAAGAGAAGAAACCGTACTCGTTAGGCGTGTATGTCCATTCATTCTTCACGTATTTGGTCGCAAACGACGGAATGGAACTGGCTGCTTCCTTGCGCGCGCCACCGCCAGCGCCATTTTCCACAAAATGAATCCCCAACGATGCCGAGTAGTCGTGTTTCTCACCGTGCGTGTGGCCATACAGAAACGCACGAACTCCAGAGCCTCTGAGAACATCAAACCACTTGTCCATACCAGGTTCGAGGTAGTGTTCATACGGGCTGAAGTGGCTGTTCACAATCTTCCACGTCGCAGTAGACACCGCTACCTTCTCAGCGAGTTGAGCACGCGAATCATCACCCCACTCTGTGAACTTGTTGATGCAGGCGTCGTAAAGAACATTGTCCCCACCAAAGCAGTACTTATCACCCCGATCAATAGTGCCACAACCGCCAGAGTCGCCCTTTGCGTAGCCGTAGCACTGGCAACACACGATACCGGCTCCGTGTACGTCGGCATCGTTCGTGTCCACATTGAAGATATCAATGCTCACGCCCGATTCCGTGTCCTCAATTCGGTGGACGTAGAAATGGTCCTTCATCATCCAACGACCGTTGTTTGACTTTTGTACTCTGCCTGCCACTTGAGTTTGTTGTCGAGTCCCCGAAAGAGCTCCTCGGTGGTATTGCAACTGACAAGCTTATCTCCGCTGTTGCAGATGTAATCCGCACCGCCGTAGTCGTGGTTACCCATGACGTTCGCCCAGGCAACATTCTTGATATTAGCTCCGTTGTATTCGCTATCGAACGTCGCCATGAAGCGGGAGTCCCGCTCCCTGGGTTGTTAATCCCCGTCCAGTAGAAGCTGTCGCCATGACCGAGAACCGCCTTGGGCTTCACATCAGCATTGCCGGCTTGCATGTCCATGATACTCGCGACAACATCTTGGGCATTCACATCGCTGTTAGAAGCCTTGTCCAAAGTTGTGCCCCAGTCACCAGTAGCAAAGGCAGACACCGAGTATTTAGCAGACGCCGGGTCTGACGCTACAACCAAGGCGCTTGATACCCCCACGATTGTAGCAGCCACAGTAGCGTTGATCAGGGCCTTCGAGCTCAGCATTTCTCTTCGACTTCTTTGGTTATCGGAAACGTTCGGTCGTGCTCTTCTGAGTAAAATGAAGAATGAAAACAACCAACCAACCGAGTACAGGTGCGACAAAGAAAATGAGTTGTAGACGACAGAGTACGGATAAGACATCATGTGATGGGGTACCCTGATAGAAGAAGTGTCGTTAGCTTTGGTTATTGCTATTGATTAGGCCCGCGCGTAAGTAATAGCCGGGTTTCTGTAAACTAGACCGTAATACCACAAGGATATCGACTCACACTGTGTAAGTTACACATGGGCACCGTTCAATTGTTATATAGTCTGTAAAAGTGTACTGGAACTGTAGATAGTGCAGCCCATCGCCAATTTTGTCTTTTTTGGCGACGAGGCGACTGCAACTGCCGCGGTTACTCCGTTGCTGCGCTTGAGAGCGAAATGCATGTAACGTACTGCAATTTGAGATAGGATGGTCCAGACGCAATGCATGTTCATTTTCATCATCTCAACATAACACAAATTTGTGCCTGCATCTAGTTAACGACTCGAGCAACTAGTAATACGGGTAAATGTAGTGTTTCTCACGGGCACGATTTATATTTGGTAGTTGTCTTGTGGAAGATATATCCATCGTGGCGCCGGTTATCCGCTTTCGCGTTACGTGGTCATCATTAGATTTGTCAAGGTGGTGTCGCAGTCAACCGGCTGTATCAAACGTTATCAACTGCTGCAAAATTTGCAGCAGTTGATATACATGTAATACATGTATTATAGTTGTGTGTGCGTGGGGTGCGGGGTAGGATTTATTAATATTCACAGGACAGGAATCAACTGCAGGTTGGATGTTGTCTTTGTTTCACGGGGTTGGAAATTCGAGAATCCACTTCGTACAAGACAGAGCCGTAGGGATGTCTCGGCCTTGCCAGCTTTTCTCACACCATGAGCAAACCAAACCAAACCAAACCCGTTCGAACCAAACCAAAATTACCAGCCAACCAGGTTTTAATCGATTTCATGGTTTGGTTTGGTACTACGAGTAACTCAAAATCAAACCTGGGATGTGTCCAAACCATAGTGAAATCAGCTGGAGTAACTCCAAACCTGCCCGTCGTGGTTCGAAAGCTGGTAGGATCTGACCACAAACCAAAAAGATATGTACACCGTTCACCTTTATTTTAATAATAGTCGTCTGACCTCATACACCTTTGGTAATCATTCCACAAATATTCTCATTTCTACCTTAAATCAAGAAAAGAGCGCGTGGTGTATTTACTCGGAGTGTTGGCAAGTAGTTTTAGAGAAGGACAATTTTCAAAACAAGGTTGGGAGGACTTCGAACGAACGGTATAATTTTGGTTCGGAATTTATTTACGAGCAAACCAGTGTTGGTTTCGTGTGAGTTTTCCGGCAAATTTCTCTTTCAGATCTCCCACAGTACCGTAAGAGCATATCCACCTACTGGTCCAAGCCATCAAAAATTGAAATGCTCTAATAGTGCATCGCGACTTTCATATTCATAGAGTTTTCGTTATTTATTGTATGTCATAACAAACGCACCGATTCTCATATGCAAAATTTCAATTATTGTTTCAACTACTTGTAGCCCGTTCCCTACATCGTCGCTCCCTGTAGCTATAGTCTATACATGTAATAGGTGCGTTATCCTGCCGTAGTCCAATTGATGTACCCCACACCACGCAAAAACCCAATCTAGCAACTTAAACGCTCACACAACTCAACTTGCGCAACTGAAGGACCGAATCGTCACCAACCAGCCAAAAAGTCTCAGTTGGGAATCAACTGTCCCGGTACATCTCGTTCCTCCGTCATGACGCGTTCCAACGACAGCCAGAAGATCATCGTGGTGGGGATCCCTAAAACCTTCGACGATGCGCAGCTCTCGGAGCTCTTTGGCGAGTTTGGCGCCGTGGTCAAGCCAAAGTGGTGCTGGACGCCGTCTCCAACGTCTCGCGCGGCTTCGTGACGTTCACGGCCGCGTCCGCCATGCGCAACGCCATCAAGTCCGTGAACCGTAAAGTGGTGGAAGGCCGCACTTTGAACGTGCGGCAGCTGGTGCCCAAGGACGAGTTCCAGTCGCAGAAGAAGGAGACGCAGGATGTGAGTCAGCGGCCGTGCTGGCTGCTGCGCAAGGGCAAGTGCTCCAAGGGCGCCAACTGCGCGTTCTCGCACGACATCAAGGACGGCGAGTTCGGCAACTGCTTTGAGTTCGTGCAGACGGGCGAGTGCAAACATGGGAACAAGTGCAAGTTTTCACACCCGCTGAACGTCGAGGACGGAGACGAGGAGGAAAATGAGATCAAGAAAGACAAGATGCCGGAGAAACGCGTGTGCTACAGCTTCCAGAACGGCAGATGTCATCGCGGCAAGAAGTGTCTTTACGCACACG
Organism: Phytophthora hibernalis; assembly: GCA_012656075.1. Lineage (NCBI taxonomy): Eukaryota > Oomycota > Peronosporomycetes > Peronosporales > Peronosporaceae > Phytophthora > Phytophthora hibernalis. The sequence continues at coordinate 7,828 of JAAKBF010000187.1, read as the reverse complement.
AGTTGCTGGTGAAGGGAGGAGAAGCTGCTACTACTAAGGGGAAGAAAGGAAAGGTGGAGAAGAAGGCGGTGAAGGATCCGTTCGAGGTGGTGGCGGAGACGGAAGTGGGTAAGAAAAGGAGACGACCGGACGAGGAAAGTGAGGAAGAAGACGTGGAAACTGTGAAACACAGCAAAACATTCAAGACACGGCAGGAGAGGACACCGGCCGTGACCATTCTGGCAAACCACGTGAACAACTTCATGGCGGCACAGTCAACACGGTCGAATCAGCAGCAGAAACCTGGACCGAAAAAGTTTGAATGGAAGGCGAAGGTTGCATCTAGCGGTGAGAGGCAAGCTGTGAAGCAGGAGGACAAACCAGTGGTACAGCAGGTCATGAAGGAGGATGTCACGCAAGAAGTTAGACACTTTGCCAAGCAAGAGGTTCGGCACGAAAGCCAGGAGATGGAAATGCAAAGGCATCCCTTGAAGAAGATGAAGACCGAGCAGATCGATATGGGTGCTGCCTTCGACGGCGTATCTGATGATGAGTCAGGTCCTAGACGTGGCGGGAAGAAGCGTAAGGTAGACAAGGAGACGATGCGCGCAAATCGCGAGAAGCTGAAACAGGAGCGACGTGCGAAGCGTGGTGCCAAAAAGTCAGCGTTGTCGAAGCTGCTAGCAAAGGGCGAAGTGGAGCTGGACGCTTGATTTGATTTTGTGAAGTACTACAGTAGTACTTAGTTTACTACGCATGCATTGCCCTGGGGTGTCGACACGCATCTCAAAGGCAAAAAAAGATAAGTCATTTGCACGATTCTTCTTTTTACTACATTTCGTTTTCAGCTACTTTTATTGGGTATTTATTACTTCAGTACTTGCTGTCGTTAGTATTTACATTTCTTTTATTTTAAAATGACCTAATTTTAAATGCGTTCTTTTTGAGCACCTGAATTCTGGCATTCCTAATCAGACGCAATTATCAGATTTTGAACATCAGTATCAGAATTGTCAGATGAATTTAAACCTTACAGGTATTTTATAATCAAGAATACATGTGATCATCAGGAAAACTCAAAGTCACTTTCGAGTGGCAAGTGCGACTAATATTGTTCTTTTTTCTTGTAGCTAGAAGTGTGTCGTCAAATATTCTGATCTGTGCCACGGCCCAAATATAATCTGGCTACAGTTCTTACATCAGATTCTCTTGACGCAGGGTTTAGAATCGTAAGGGTCCTAGTCAGATGCGCTTGCGGCCCTCCCTAGTTTCACACTGAAAATAAGAGTTCGTTTGGTCTCATGTTTACAGCGAACTAAAAAGAAACTAAAAATAACGTTATGAACGTTCGGAATTATTCGAAATCAATTTTTAAAAGCACGCTTCCATAGTCGTCAGTGACCTTGGCATTCGTTGCTACTGGTTCGAATAAGGGCAAAAAGCAGACCCCAGATTTCTAGAGGGTTACCAATTATTGTTTTAATCTAAACATCAACATCAAATACATGTACAGTAAGTAGAAGGCCGCTTAACTCTGAAATTACTGTAGGTTTCAATCTCTGGTCAATGAGAAACTCAAATTCCCGTGGCAATCAAGGACCGCGAGGAGCCGGGGTAGCGGTGGTGCGGATATCCGACATTCTGGCCCACTGCAGGTGGTATAGGTTGGATGTATATGCATGCCGTAGGCTGAAAAGACTACTATAATACGAACAATTTAGCGAAGAACATGGGGTGTACGTTGTCGCCGCTGAAGCCCGAATTTGACTCGTACCTGAGTTCATGGACTATTCATTCCAAAGCAGCGACCTGGGTGGCTTCGGCCTGCGCAGTTCCATCACCAGTAGCTACAGTGTCGAGGCGTTGAACGCCATGTCGGCGCAGTCGTCCTGCAGCACCCAGTCCGCGAAAGTTGACGGCATGTGTCAGCTGGGGCATGCACCACTCCACATAGTCGGCGGCAGTGCAACGATCATACGACATCATCGTACTTTATGCGGCTCAATTGGCAATGAAGGCGGAGGCTCGCGGCGGTCACGGACCTCTCCTGGACTCATCATCGACGTGAGTACAACAGGATGGCCGACTGGCTGGCCAACAAGGCCACATACACGAATAGGAGTCAACAAACAACACTGGAGGGAGGACAAGACAACACAGTGGGACGGTGGACTGCTGAATACTTTGCTGATCGCCAGAACCTTGAGCCCAACCAAGTGCCAGAGCCCAAGATACTGACTTGTTGACTTGCAGTCTTCAAGAAAGGTAGCAGCAAGCTATCCGTCCTGAAGACTATCATGCAACTGCATGCACCAGAACACACACGGCAGTCACTGCGTGATGCTCGACCGTATGCGTCCGGATGCGCGCTCAACATGCAGATTAGTGGCGGACTACGGACGGATACACCGTTGGCCAACAGCGCCCTGATTGTGAGCTATCCTGCTGACTGCTCTACTCTATTGACTGACCTTGTGATTGTATGCTACAAATACACAAACCTGAACGCGGCGCCGGGCGCCCTCTTGCTCACACTTCGGCTTTTACAGCGTGATGCACACTGTGAACAGGAGAGCTACCCTGCAGCCTCCGTCCTGTCGCGGCCTTTTGCCCGCACGTACAAGTGTTACTTCCTTTAGTGATTTAGTGTTACCTATCACTACGTGTACTTCCCTGCAATGGCACCAAAGCGACAAAGTGCTCGTCCTGCAGATAAGGATCAACCCCAGTTACGCGCCCTGCGTCGCCACAGGTTATGAGCCCAACGAGGGTGCTGCCCGTTACGAACACTACTGCAGCAGAAACAGCTGTACAAGACGAAGCCTTTGCTTCAAGTGATCAAGACTGTCGCCGATTGGCCGAAAGTGTTGAGTTTGCGCGCATATTGGCTGAAAGTGGTCAAGCTGCGACCGGACGGCGAGACCAGTCGTCGCTGTCGCAAGCTAACGCTGAGCGTCTCATCCGCTCATTGGTGGAATACCGGGTGGTCACCCACTTTTCTGGTTTGCTGAGGGTTTGCAAACCCGCCAGCCGGCCAACCCGGATTCGCATTCAGTCCAGAATTCGCAGCCGCCAAGAACAAGCGCCCACGAACCCCGACGAGACCAGCGCTTCCTGGACAACATCAACCCGGGTGGCCGCTACGATGACAAGGAGCCAGCGAGCATAGCGATCAAGTTGCCCAAGCCATACACGAAGGGCAACTACAAGGCATAGAAAAGCCGAAATCACCCTCTACACTTTGAGACGTAGCACGCTCGGTGTGACGGGGTCACACGCACCTTAGCTTTAGAGGAAGCGTTAACGCGCTAACCACAACAGACGCCTAGCGTTCCTGCTGTAAGCTTGCAAAGGCCTGGCCTTCCTGTCCAATATGGTACCGAGTACCAATTGACTTGCGAACTTCGGGTTAGAGTTAAACTGATTTATATTAAGAACACTGTTGTAGTTCTAACTACTGCTAACTATCTGCATACTGAATCCCTGTCTAATCTGATCTGTCCTAATGGGGACCACCCATTTAGATGTACTGCTTTAATACAACTGACGTACCACTTAAGTACGACTGAAGTACGAATTAAGTCCTTGACGTGCCACACACCACGCGTGTGACGGACACCAATGGTGTGGACCACATCACAGAGAACAATGGTCGCCCCCTGTCAAGTGGCCCCATTACACCCTCCCACACCCAAACGGGAAGCACCTTGTCCCAGGGGGAATTCCAGCGAACCGCACAGGCAACGCCTCATTCTGCAATTTGCGCCCGAGCGAACACCCGCCGAGAACCCAAGACGCCCACCGGGCACCAAGACCAGCACCACTTGCGATGCCAAAGCGCCGACTCCAAGCGCTCCGCGCCGCCGACCACAAGACGAAAGGCGGCGAAGCCCAATCGAAGAAGCCGCCTCGGCATCCGAAGAAGGCTTCCCAGAAGCCCGACGACAGGCTAAGCCCGCTGCGACCAGATCCCGGTCCAGCAGGAAACGCACCGAGGTCACCCTGCCCGGACCGTACGAAGGCGGCAGCGACAACGAGTCGGACTCCGACGGCGAGACCAACCGAACCTAGTTCTGGGCGACGACAGCCCGGAATCCCACGGCGACGAAGCTCCAAGAGCGGAAGATGCGAGCGCGCCGACGGCAACGACCGCAGCGACGGCAGCGACTTCCAAAGTCCCGGGTCCTGACGACAAAGCTTCGGACAGCGGCGACGAGGCTCACAGAGCTGCTGATGACGATGGTCAAGCTTCCAAAGTTCCGAGGACGGCGACAACGCCTCCGAGGCCGGCGACGACAAGTCCCACTCGGCGACTGCAAAGCAGACCAGCGACGCACCCAAGGACGCTGCCTCAGCCACCGATCGCAAACCCGAGCCGGGTGCAACAAGTGAAGCGAAGCACCGCTCGGAGGAGGATGCCTCGGACGAGGTCGACTACAGCGAGTCGGATCTGGAGTCGGGCGAGGTCAACGACCCAAGCACTTCACCCAAGCTCACCGATCAGCAGCGACGTCTCCATCCGGGGAGTCCTGCAACTCCTCGTGCTGCTGCTGCTGAAGCCGCCAAGCGGAAGCCCAAGTTATCACCAACGTCGGCGACGGTGATGACGTACCCGAAGGGCTGCTTCAGCCCGACAACCGCCAGCACCTTCACGATCGTGCCCGCGATGTGAGGGAGGCTGCGGAGCAGCGACGAACCTCGAAGCGAGATCACGAGCCAGCGGCACCTCGAAACAAAGAGCAGCTGCTCGCGCTGCGATACTGGCCCGTACGGAGTACCGCGAGTACCTTCGACAGAGTCGTGAGCCGGGTAAGGCGTGCAGCAGTACGACGAGTGTCCCGTCGTCCTCCACGACGACACGGGCCTCGCCCGCCAGTCCAACGAACGCGAGTTCACAGACTGGCTGCACCACTTGGGGTACCCCTTGCCCGAGTTCACGGACTCGCCGTACCGTATCGACTGGCTGGCCCAACGGCGCCTCCGCTTCCGCATGGCGAAGTCCATCGTGGATGGCCAGTGGCGCAACCGATACCTCGAGCGCTCGAAGCCCACCCCGGGCGTTATCCTCGAGGAGGTTGTGCAGAAGATCCAGAAGTCGTGGCAGTCGCAGCCGGTAGAACCGTTCAGTGTTCTTGGCGCGGTTAGCGCCGACCGGCTCCAGGGAGCGGTCATAAGCGGCCACGATGTCGGCGCAGTCCTCCGAGAGACGGCTACCAGCCTCCCACGTGCTTTGATCCTCCGGATAGCCGCGCCACTTCACCAAGTATTGGTAGTGACCGCTACGCCCGCGGCGCCTCAGTATTCTCTCGACATGGAAGTAGAGAGCGCCCTCATTACCGATCAGTGGAGGCGGGGGACGCAACGGACGCGTCCACGGATCGGGACGCTCCGCGTCAGGTGTTGGCGGCGCGCTTCAGCGCCTGTTGGCCATTCTGACCACACGAAGCTCGTGACTGCAGTGGAGGGTTGCCAACGGCTCTTGGAGTCGCAGAGGACTGACTTAGTGGCCCTGGGAACCTGCACTCCGTCGAGTCGACTGTGATCATTTGGCTCCAAGTGTGGTTCAGCTCGAACGCAGTGCGGGTGATCGCCAGCGGCAGGTCGATCGCTCGAGCGAGGACCTTCGACAAGCGCTTTATCGATGCTCGGAGAGAGAGGGCCCTCGCGAATGACCGTGCTGAGCTTCACAAGCACTTTGGGTGGCTCCGCGACCTCTACTCGCGTTGAGGCGTTGGAGAGCCGTGCTCCTCCGACTGCTCCGCCCCCTGCTGCTGCGACCGTTCCTCCGCCGGATATGATGCAGATGATGGCGAACGCGTTTCGCCACTTCGCGAATACGTCGGACTCTCAGTCATTCACCTCGGCCTGGTGATAGGCTTAAGAAGTCCCACGTAGAACGTCGGGTGCGTGGCCATAGCCGACGGCAGGTCCAATGTGTATGCGTTGCCATGGACTCAGATGACCGTGAACGGCCCCACGAACCGTGGACGCAGCTTTGTGCTGCCCACCGTAGTGACCGCCTGCATAGGGAGGTTTTTAGCGTTTAAGAGGACCTGGTCCCCAAGTTTAAACACATTCACGTTCCTTCGCCCTCGGCGATCACTGTTTTCCTTCTGTGTGTCTTGCGCGGCAGCCATAGCGTCCCGGACGCGTTGCCTTACGGCTTCACCAGTCTCGATGAACGCCAACAGGTTCCGTTTGACGGACGGACGCAGGCCTTTAAGGCCCCGCGGGTCTTCGGCGTCAGCCTCTCCCCCACTCAAATTAGAAGCCGGAGGTAACGACAGTGGCGTACGCGGATGGCGTAGCCCGTTAACGTAGAATGGGGTGAAACCCGTCGACGAATGCACAGCATTATTCAGCGCGAACTCCACCTGCGGCAGCAGCGTGCTCCACTTTGTGGGTTCTTCGGCGCAGACGCTGCGCAACACATCTCCAACACGCGGTTCACCCGCTCGGTTTGACCGTCTGTCTGCGGATGGTCCGCCGTGGACATGTCCAATCTCGTTCCGAGAAGACGGAACAAGTGTTTCCAGAAGTGTGAGACGAAGCGGGGATCCCGATCACTCACGAACGCCTCCGGAAGGCCATTATGTCGAAAGACATTGTCGACAAAGAGTTGAGCCGCTTGCAGCGCCGTCACACTCTTTTTCACCGCGGCTAGCCGCACCATCTTGCTGAGACGGCAAACGAAGACCAAGATGCCAGTGTGGCCGCGCGCATCCGCCGGAAGCTCGAAGATGAAGTCCATGCTCACCGAGCGCCAACAATCGGCCGGCACCGGCAAGCTCATCCAGGGAGCCGATGACGAGGGAGCGGGTTTCACACGTTGGCACGTTTCGCACGTCTGCACGTACTTACGAACCCACTTGTACATGTGAGGCCACCAGAAGTTGCGCGCCACGGACGTGTACGTCTTCTCACGTCCAAGATGGCCGCTGAGCGGCGTGTCGTGACCCTCGTAGAGAACGCGATGCCGCAAGTCCTCGTCGTTAGGAACGACTATGCGAGGCTCTTCGCCTTCATCGACTTGGTAATAGAGGAGACCTTCGACCAGAGAGTAGCGGTGCAACCGCGAGCGCTGCCGCGCAGTTATCTTCACCGCTGCCTTCGGCGTACCGAGTGCTCTAACGAGATCGACCAGATCTTCGTCCTCGGCGTACGCCTCTCGCAGAAGCTCATAGAGCGGGGACTCGAGGTACGCGACGTGCGCCAGCTCGTAGTCCGGACGTCGGGAAAGTGCGTCCGCGAGGACGTTCTGCTTTCCTGGCTTGTACTCCACCGTGAAGTTATACTCCGCGAAGAAGGAGAGCCACCGCGCCATGCGTTGGGAGAGATGAGGCGACGATGTCGCAGTCCGGGACGCGTGGTCTGTGTAGATCACAAAGGGTTTACTGCCAAGCAGGTGTACCCGAAATTTCACCAGCGCGTACTTCATAGCGAGAAGTTCCTTGTCGTGGACCGGGTAGTTCTTCTCTGCCGCCTTTAGTTGGCGCGACTGGAACGAGACCACTCGCTCTCTGCCATCGGCATCGACTTGCAGAAGCGCACAGCCAATGGCAAAGTCCGATGCATCGCATACTACACTGAACGGGCGATCGTCGTCTGGCAAAGCCAAGATCGGAGCGCTCTGCAAGCTTCTTTTGATAGACTCAAACGCTTGGTGAGCCTCGTCGTTCCACGACCATTCCGTGTCCTTCTTCAGGAGGTTGGTCAATGGCCGCGCCATCTCGGCATAATTGGCACTGTACTTGCAAGAAGTTGGCTAGGCCAAGCCACTTACGTAGGTCCTTCTGGGATACGGGAACCGGCCACTGCGCAATCGCGTAAAACCTCCGGATCCGCGCGG
>JAAKBF010000186.1:0-43724 GCA_012656075.1 Phytophthora hibernalis | reverse complement strand
TGTGACGGGGTCACACGCACCTTAGCTTTAGAGGAAGCGTTAACGCGCTAACCACAACAGACGCCTAGCGTTCCTGCTGTAAGCTTGCAAAGGCCTGGCCTTCCTGTCCAATATGGTACCGAGTACCAATTGACTTGCGAACTTCCGGGTTAGAGTTAAACTGATTTATATTAAGAACACTGTTGTAGTTCTAACTACTGCTAACTATCTGCATACTGAATCCCTGTCTAATCTGATCTGTTCTAATGGGGACCACCCATTTAGATGTACTGCTTTAATACAACTGACGTACCACTTAAGTACGACTGAAGTACGAATTAAGTCCTTGACGTGCCACACACCACGCGTGTGACGGACACCAATGGTGTGGACCACATCACAGAGCAATGGTCGCCCCCTCAAGTGGCCCCATTACACCCTCCCACACCCAAACGGGAAGCACCTTGTCCCAGGGGAATTCCAGCGAACCGCACAGGCAACGCCTCATTCTGCAATTTGCGCCCGAGCGAACACCCGCCGAGAATCCAAGACGCCCACCGGGCACCAGGCCAAGACCCGCACCACTTGCGATGCCAAAGCGCGTCGACTCCAAGGCGCTCCGCGCCGCCGACCACAAGACGAAAGGCGGCGAAGCCCAATCGAAGAAGCCGCCTCGGCATCCGAAGAAGCTTCCCAGAAGCCCGACGACAGGGCTAAGCCCGCTGCGACCAGATCCCGGTCCAGCAGGAAACGCACCGAGGTCACCCTGCCCGGACCGTACGAAGGCGGCAGCGACAACGAGTCGGACTCCGACGGCGAGACCAACCCGAACCTAGTTCTGGGCGACGACAGCCCGGAATCCCACGGCGACGAAGCTCCAAGAGCGGAAGATGCGAGCGCGCCGACGGCAACGACCGCAGCGACGGCAGCGACTTCCAAAGTCCCGGTCCTGACGACAAAGCTTCGGACAGCGGCGACGAGGCTCACAGAGCTGCTGATGACGATGGTCAAGCTTCCAAAGTTCCGAGGGACGGCGACAACGCCTCCGAGGCCGGCGACGACAAGTCCCACTCGGCGACTGCAAAGCAGACCAGCGACGCACCCAAGGACGCTGCCTCAGCCACCGATCGCAAACCCAGCCGGGTGCAACAAGTGAAGCGAAGCACCGCTCGGAGGAGGATGCCTCGGACGAGGTCGACTACAGCGAGTCGGATCTGGAGTCGGGCGAGGTCAACGACCCAAGCACTTCACCCAAGCTCACCGATCAGCGACGTCTCCATCCGGGAGTCCTGCAACTCCTCGCAGTGCTGCTGCTGTCGCGTGCTGCTGCTGAAGCCGCCAAGCGGGAAGCCCAAGTTATCACCAACGTCGGCGACGGTGATGACGTACCCGAAGGGCTGCTTCAGCCCGACAACCGCCAGCACCTTCACGATCGTGCCCGCGATGTGAGGGAGGCTGCGGAGCAGCGACGAACCTCGAAGCGAGATCACGAGCCAGCGGCACCTCGAAACAAAGAGCAGCTGCTCGCGCTGCGATACTGGCCCGTACGGGAGTACCGCGAGTACCTTCGACAGAGTCGTGAGCCGGGTAAGGCGGTGCAGCAGTACGACGAGTGTCCCGTCGTCCTCCACGACGACACGGGCCTCGCCCGCCAGTCCAACGAACGCGAGTTCACAGACTGGCTGCACCACTTGGGGTACCCCTTGCCCGAGTTCACGGACTCGCCGTACCGTATCGACTGGCTGGCCCAACGGCGCCTCCGCTTCCGCATGGCGAAGTCCATCGTGGATGGCCAGTGGCGCAACCGATACCTCGAGCGCTCGAAGCCCACCCCGGGCGTTATCCTCGAGGAGGTTGTGCAGAAGATCCAGAAGTCGTGGCAGTCGCAGCCGGTAGAACCGTTCAGTGTTCTTGGCGCGGTTAGCGCCGACCGGCTCCAGGAGCGGTCATAAGCGGCCACGATGTCGGCGCAGTCCTCCGAGAGACGGCTACCAGCCTCCCACGTGCTTTGATCCTCCGGATAGCCGCGCCACTTCACCAAGTATTGGTAGTGACCGCTACGCCCGCGGCGCCTCAGTATTCTCTCGACATGGAAGTAGAGCGCCCTCATTACCGATCAGTGGAGGCGGGGACGCAACGGACGCGTCCACGGATCGGGACGCTCCGCGTCAGGTGTTGGCGGCGCGCGCTTCAGCGCCTGTTGGCCATTCTGACCACACGAAGCTCGTGACTGCAGTGGAGGGTTGCCAACGGCTCTTGGAGTCGCAGAGGACTGACTTAGTGGCCCTGCGAGGAACCTGCACTCCGTCGAGTCGACTGTGAGTCATTTGGCTCCAAGTGTGGTTCAGCTCGAACGCAGTGCGGGTGATCGCCAGCGGCAGGTCGATCGCTCGAGCGAGGACCTTCGACAAGCGCTTTCGATGCTCGGAGAGCGAGAGGGCCCTCGCGAATGACCGTGCTGAGCTTCACAAGCACTTTGGGTGGCTCCGCGACCTCTACTCGCGTTGAGGCGTTGGAGAGCCGTGCTCCTCCGACTGCTCCGCCCCTGCGGCTGCTCCTCCTGCTGCGACCGTTCCTCCGCCGGATATGATGCAGATGATGGCGAACGCGTTTCGCCACTTCGCGAATACGTCGGACTCTCAGAGTCATTCACCTCGGCCTGGTGATAGGGCTTAAGAAGTCCACGTAGAACGTCGGGTGCGTGGCCATAGCCGACGGCAGGTCCAATGTGTATGCGTTGCCATGGACTCCGATGACCGTGAACGGCCCCACGAACCTGGACGCAGCTTTGTGCCCACCGTGCATGCATAGGAGGTTTTAGCGTTTAAGAGGACCTGGTCCCCAAGTTTAAACACATTCACGTTCCTTCGCCCTCGGCGATCACTGTTTTCCTTCTGTGTGTTTGCGGCAGCCATAGCGTCCCGGACGCGTTGCCTCGCTTCACCAGTCTCGATGAACGCCAACAGGTTCCGTTTGACGGACGGACGCAGGCCTTTAAGGCCCCGCGGGTCTTCGGCGTCAGCCTCTCCCCAAATTAGAAGCCGGAGGTAACGACAGTGGCGTACGCGGATGGCGTAGCCCGTTAACGTAGAATGGGGTGAAACCCGTCGACGAATGCACAGCATTATTCAGCGCGAACTCCACCTGCGGCAGCAGCGTGCTCCACTTTGTGGGTTCTTCGGCGCAGACGCTGCGCAACACATCCTCCAACACGCGGTTCACCCGCTCGGTTTGACCGTCTGTCTGCGGATGGTCCGCCGTGGACATGTCCAATCTCGTTCCGAGAAGACGGAACAAGTGTTTCCAGAAGTGTGAGACGAAGCGGGGATCCGATCACTCACGAACGCCTCCGGAAGGCCATTATGTCGAAAGACATTGTCGACAAAGAGTTGAGCCGCTTGCGGCGCCGTCACACTCTTTTCACTGCGGCTAGCCGCACCATCTTACTGAGACGGCAAACGAAGACCAAGATACCAGTGTGGCCGCGTGCATCTGCCGGAAGCTCGAAGATGAAGTCCATGCTCACCGAGCGCCAGCAATCGGCCGGCACCGGCAAGCTCATCAAGGAGCCGATGACGAGGAGCGGGTTTCACACGTTGGCACGTTTCGCACGTCTGCACGTACTTCCGAACCCACTTGTACATGAGGCCACCAGAAGTTGCGCGCCACGGACGTGTACGTCTTCTCACGTCCAAGATGGCCGCTGAGCGGCGTGTCGTGACCCTCGTAGAGAACGCGATGCCGCAAGTCCTCGTCGTTAGGAACGACTATGCGAGGCTCTTCGCCTTCATCGACTTGGTAATAGAGGAGACCTTCGACCAGGAGTAGCGGTGCAACCGCGAGCGCTGCCGCGCAGTTATCTTCACCGCTGCCTTCGGCGTACCGAGTGCTCTAACGAGATCGACCAGATCTTCGTCCTCGGCGTACGCCTCTCGCAGAAGCTCATAGAGCGGGGACTCGAGGTACGCGACGTGCGCCAGCTCGTCGGGAAAGTGCGTCCGCGAGGACGTTCTGCTTTCCTGGCTTGTACTCCACCGTGAAGTTATACTCCGCGAAGGAGAGCCACCGCGCCATGCGTTGGGAGAGATGAGGCGACGATGTCGCAGTCCGCAAGGACGCGTGGTCTGTGTAGATCACAAAGGGCTTACTGCCAATCAGGTGCTGACGACATCCGAGAACTCCATCAGGATGGCCGCGCCACCTTTTCTGCCTCAACGAGGATCGCTCATCTTCAAGCACCTCCGGGTCATGACCGAAGAGGTATTGAGCTCGACCGAGTCGTGTTTGCGGTGGATAGGAGCATCTCCTCGAACTCGCCCGCCTTCAGCGAATCCAAAATGCCATGTAGTAAGCTCTTCCAGCTCGAGTAGCTCCGCTACGGTAGGCAGAGGCCAAATTCACACGCCTTCCTTGCGTTCTCCTGTGAGAACATCAAACACAACTGGGTGGTCGCCTCACCCGAAGACCGCCTCGCGGTATGACTTGCGGCGGCTGCGCAGCCTGAACATCTTCCAACGTGGAGTCCTGTTGCCACTCTGTATTGCGCGAGCTCCGGCTCCAGCGACTTGTCCTGCGCGAGCGACCCAGCATCGACGCCTTGCGTAGTGGGAGACCCTGCTAGACCACTCTTCGTTGCGCGAGCACCGACTCCAGCTACTTGTCCATCGCCGGCTCCACGGGCTTGAGCGACGTTCTCGATCTTGAGAGATCCATGATCCTCATCGTGAGACACACACGGAACCTCCGTACATTCTCCCACATCCACCGAAGGCTCTTGAGCTCGGAGATGCAAGGCACGCGGACGGCAACGCCGTAGGCAGATCGAGTACTTCAGTAGTACCTGCGAAGTGCCGTTCGCCGCGTGGCATGCGATGCTCGTGCACAAACCCGTCCCGGGAAGAGGGGACATGACCCGCCAGGGCTCTGTCCGCGAGGGGCTTGTGACTAGCACCGATGGTGCGACTTCTCCAGTCGATCCACGGCTCGTGCTTTGTCAACCAAGGCATGCCGAGGATAAGATCGTACCGATCATCCATGTCAAGGATAATGAACGGTTCGACCGAGTTGAAGTCGTCAAACTTGACGTTCAAGGATAGAAGAACCTTTCGCGTAGACACGATGGACCCAGTCGCCAGGCGAACAGATACATTGGTATTATTCTTAGATGCTTCCAAAGCACTAGCATACAATGCACTGTTCTTGGCCACACTGGACTTCGTCGCGAAGTTGTAGGACGCTCCCGAATCAATCAGGATCGTCAGCGGTTCGTCGTACCCTTTTACACTGGCCGTGACAACCACGAGGTTAGACCGCGCGGTGGCCACGGAGAGACACAACAGTGTCGTCCCAGGGACTTGCTCTCCAGGAGGCGGAGGTGGCAGAGCCACCGACCTCGAGGAGGAGCGAAGTCTCCCAGCAGGCGTCCCGCACCTACTGGGAGTTGTCGTTTTCCGACCCCGCAGATTCGATCATGTTAAGGACGGCAGAGCCGCCTTGGCCTTGCCTATCTTCCACGGGTTCGTTGGACAGTTCCGACGGAAGTGGCCAAGCTGGTTGCATCCAAAGCAACGACCACTCGCGCGTTGGTTACGCTGAGGTCGGGCCGACTCAGCCGACGAGATCTCCATGGGAGTGGGACCGTCGTTGACCGTGTCCGAGCGGCCTGCATACCCCTGCGCCGAGCGCACGCAATGATCTTCCAGCGTGGCGACATGCACCGCACCGTTGAAAGACGTCGGCTGTCTGCGGAAGAGCTCCGTCCGGACCGGACCCGGCCGAACGCCGTCCATGAAGACCGTCACCTTGACGTCCTCAGAGAGAGGAGCGCCCGCCATAGCGGCCTCGAGGTTATGCAACTCCATGACGTAGTCTTGAAGCGTACGCTTTCCTTGCTTATAGCGCAAAAAGAGCGACCGATAGCGGTAGGCCACATTGGCCAAGAGGAAAGTCGAACGCAGCTCTTGTTCCATGAACGCCCACGAGGTGAAATACCCCGGAGACGACGTCTCTCGTGCCATCGCCCATGCGCGCGCCCTCCCAGATTGGAAAGCGCGAAGGCGACTTGAGCCCTGGATTCGTAGATCTGTCCAGCGCTCAGCGCTATCTCGATCTCTCGAATCCAGAAGACCAGACTGTCTGCTTCTTTGCCGTCAAATGTCGGCACCGACATTTTGACGGGCTTCGTTATTCCTTGTCGCGCAGCATACGGAGAAGAACCCGGAGGGATCACCTGCGCCGCACTCTGTGCCTCAGCTCGCATTGTCTCGCGAGCAGCTTCCTGCGCTGCAGCGCTTACGTGGGCAACCAGCGACGACTCGTATTTGTCGAAGCGTTCCACGCGCGCCCTCTGTTGCTCCGCAGGCAGGTTGGGGAATCCAGCGAATGCAGCCTCGCCCAGGAGACTAACCATCTTCTCCAGCGTAGCCCAGTGCGCATCTGAGAGATGAGGAAAGTCCTGCCGGGACGGCAGCCGGCTCCCTAAGTCGACCATTCTCAGAGAGATCTTGATTGTAGTAGTCCGCGCCGGTCGCGGAGTGACTACAAGTGCTACCAGGTGTGACGGGGTCACACGCACCTTAGCTTTAGACGCGCTAACCACAACAGACGCCTAGCGTTGCTGCTGTAAGCTTGCAAAGGCCTGGCCTTCCTGTCCAATATGGTACCGAGTACCAATTGACTTGCGAACTTCCGGGTTAGAGTTAAACTGATTTATATTAAGAACACTGTTGTAGTTCTAACTACTGCTAACTATCTGCATACTGAATCCCTGTCTAATCTGATCTGTTCTAATGGGGACCACCCATTTATATGTACTGCTTTAATACAACTGACGTACCACTTAAGTACGGCTGAAGTACGAATAAAGTCCTTGACGTGCCACACACCACGCGTATGACGGACACCAATGGTGTGGACCACATCACAGAGAGCAATGGTCGCCCCCTGTCAAGTGACCCCATTACAGACACAGTTGTCTACACAGTACATCGTAGCTTCCGTCGGAAACCTCTCTTCGAAATGACAAATCACACATTCGCGCTTCCGTCGAGAATCGGGAAACACTTGCCACGAGCGTCTAGGGATGCATCCCGGTAGTGGAGCTGCGACGACTTCGTGTCGCTGCTCTCTGCAAGGAGTTCGCAGAACGTCGAGGTCAATATCGATCGGGCCATCGAATAGTAAACCGGTATCGCAGTGCGAAGTTCTCCACACGCCATTAAGCAGCGCCGACGTTAACTCTACAACGAATGTTCGATGGGGATCTCGCCCTTTGTTTGCCTTCCCGGCTAGTTTACGCGTAATATAAGCGTTGCATCGAGCAACATCAATAAAAAGCCATCGCAAGCTTTTTGTGCCATCGTCGAAAAGTGTGTCCAACGGCTACCGAAAAGCGCGATCGTAGCTGGTCAAATCGGTCGACATCCTGCATCGATTGGTTGTACTCGATGACACAGGTAGGAGCACTGAAAGTCACCTTTCGGTTTCCCACGAGGCGTTCTACTTGTGTAGTAGAAGACGGGTCGGCGTTGGAGACAATGTTCAAAACTGCCCCATCAACCCACGAGGCAGCCACAATTTAGTTGCGAGCGCAGACACCTTGCCGAGTTGTACCTCTCGTTTTTTTGTCCTTCTTTGAAAGCAGCGTTGGAAGTGCTTACTATTCTCACGAACACTGCTTCGGCAGAACAGACCAAACAACCGAAGGCTCTCCAAGAGCTGACAGGAAATGTAAAAGTTGTCGGTGTTGATGATTCTCTTGCTGCCATGCAGCGGTCGAGTGGCCTCAATAACATGTTTTCCCACCTCAAAAGAAAACTATCTTGCTGCTTGCAGTCTTGCCACGCTATCTCCCTCCACAACACCGCTCCATCGCGAGGCCATATCACTTGAGCAATGAAGTCGAAAATTCACATAGTTGAGCAGCAGCAATTGTAGATTTTGAAGGAGTACTTTCCGGTGGACTTCGAAGCATTGAACACGATAAGATGTCGTGCGTATCGCGAGCAAAAGGCAATGCTGGTCTCATCCACCGCACAATTCCGACCAATATCGCTGTTCTAGTTAAGGTTAAATACCAACTTTTGGTAAACAAATCTGGTTTCTAATCTTAGTTAGAAACAGATGCCAATTGGTTAGAACTTGGTATTACTATAAGTATACTGAGCTTAAGAGATGTTATTGAGTGGCAGCCAAGGCCAACAAAGGAAAAGAGAACCCAACCGGATGAAGAGCTGGGGACGGCACTCACTTTTGAATTTGCCGCTCCGTCTGACGGTTATTCATACATACAACTTCGGCCAAGACAACAATATTTCAGATACTTCGGATGAGTGTCTTGACCAAGCAAGAGAAGGTCGTGCACGTCGGCCTTGAGAAGTTCTCAGGCCAACAAATTGAGTATGCTACTTGGAAAGACAAGCTGCTCACGCACGTGGCCCAGTTGGACCTGGACGTCGAGAATTGGCTTCTCGAAACTGGTCAACCGGAGCCGAATGTTGGCATGCGTGACTTCCTGGAGTCCACGCCGCCAGGTCTGACGGGTGTAGACGTGAAGGATCTCCTCCTGATGAGCAATTGGGATTGCGCAGGGAGATCATGGTATGGCGCAAGGCGGATGCAGCAATGCGTCACGTCCTCAATTCGACCCTCCCAAACTCGTTCCTGTCTTCCTTGCCAGACGATGTGAGGAACCTGGAGGTGTGCGTCATTTGGCAGTATCTCGAGCTCAAGTTCGCGCTCGGTGACGCTGGAGGATTGGTGTCGTTGACGAACCGTTGGAATCGGATTCTCAACTCGAATGGAAAGACACCTTGACTCTGTTCTCGCTGCTGAATCAAGCGCGGAACGAAATGAATCGGAAGTCCAAGAAGCTCCTCGGTAAGAAGATGATGACAGAGACGATGATATGCGTGCAAGTTTTGGCGCAGCTTCCTAGTGAAATCTGGGCGTCGTCAATTGAGCTTTCGGAGGAAGCGTTCAGCGCTGAAAGAGTGGAGATCACGTTGAACAAGCTCTTCGGTGACAGGTCCAAGAAATTGATCATCGGTTCTGGTGATGACGCGCATCAATAACGTCAAGAGTGACCGGGTTGCGCGCGGTTACGACTCGAAGAAGCGCAAATCGGACGGAAGCACCAATGTTTAGGACCAGTGGTGCTTCTATTCTTTCAAGAAAGGACAACAGAAGGTTCAGTGCGAGCGTATGAAGGCCGACCGCGACCCGAATCGTGATGGAGGACCGCTCTTCCGTACGAACATGGATGCCCAACCATCCAAGCGAGCGCCTAGCAACACCAAGAAAATTGCTACGGTGCAGCGCGCTACCAAGAAACAAAGGACGCGTGAGCCGCCAACAGATGTCGAGATGAAGGAGGAATTCAGCCTTTCAGGTTCGGAGAAAGAGGAGTCGGAAGATGGCGACGGGGGCTGTTTGAAGAGCTTTGGTGAAATCGACACCTCAGTACGTAAACGATAGGGTATTTATTTGAGTTGGTTACGTCGACTAACCTTTACGGATGATCTGTGGATAGTTGATACAGGAACTGGATTTGGAATAAGCCCAGGCAAAGGCTGGTTCAAATCGCTACACAAAGGCTCGAGTCATAGGTTTGAGTATGGTAACGGTAGCACATCAAAAACCTCTCTAACTGGCTCAATACAAATGCATGTTGCAAGTCCTTTCAATAAGTCTATCGGTCTAAAGATTAAAAACATTGCGTTTGACAAGGAATGTGGGAGCAATTTAATTAGTGCTTGTCATCTCGCTAAGCAAGGGTATAATCACATTCAATCTCAGGATGGGGAGTTTTTGTATTTCTTCAATAATAAAGGACAGCTTTTATTTGCTGCTGTGCAAAATGGGGTGGTGTATTATCTGCCCTCTTCCAGGCAGATTAAGGTGCAAACCGTAAGCAAGAGCTTTACAAAAACACAGAAAATTGCTTTGATGCAAAAGTGGCGTCTTAGACTAGGCCATGTTCACAGGGCCAGACTATTAGCAATATTCTCTCATAAGTTAGTTGAAGGAATTCCTCATATACCTCAGAATGAGCTAAAAGAAATTCCTTTCTTCTGTGCGACTTGCGAAGTTGCAAACTCGACACGTATGTCATATAGAAATAAAATAGGGACATGGTCTAAGCAGCCATTGCACACTTTGCACATAGACACTATGGGAAAGATGAAAGAAAACGGTAACTATGGTTGATATGGTTATCAGTACACGTTAGCAATTGTGGACGATGCAACTAAGTGGCTATTTGTGATGAGGTCTACAAAAGAAGTTTACAGTCATGTGGTTAATCTCATACTGCTACTACAAAACCAACATCACTATGAAAAAACGAATTAGAAGTGATGGCAGTACAGAATTTGTCAATCCGAAAAGGAGGACATTTCTGCAGTCGAAAGGTATCAGTTTTGAGAAATCAAATGTAGAAGCGCGGAGCGCTGCCATCAGACATTAATGAGACAAGTAAGAAGTTCACTTCTAACAGCGGCTATGCCAGCACACTGGTGGCCAGAGGCAATAAAATACGCCGTTGAAGTGTCGAATAGAATTCCATCTTCTAGGCTTGGAAACACTTCGCCCTACGAAGCATTACATGGTAAAAATCCGGATGGCAATATACTTCAAATATGGGGAAGGGTATGTTATGCTCATATCCCAAATACTAAGAGAAAGGATAAGAAATTGAGGTCAAGAGGTTTAAAGTGCAAGTTCCTCGGTCTTGCAAACGATTATAAGGGCTACAGATTGCTAGATACTGTCAACAATGTATTATTGGTAGCTCGAAAGGTTAAGTTTGATATAGTTGATCAGTCGACTGTGATAGTCAGGTCGTTTCCAAACAGGAACCATGCGCTAACCTCTAAAGAAAAGGAAGATATTAGAACGTGCATAAGTGGCAAAGATAGCCCGTCTAAAGACTCGCCAACTCCAAGTGTGGGGGCCGTGGGAGATGTGGGAGCTGATGTCAATCAGCGTGACGAGGATGAGAAGTCGGATGATAGTCATAGTGACGAGCCGTCTTCTCAGGTCGTAGAAAGTATAACTTCAACAGAAATGATAATAGACACACAAAGGACCATCGTAAGCCACGTGCATTGCGTAAGAGGCGCCGAAGCCCAAGACTAAGTGGATATGAAGTAACAATAAACTCAATTTTAGGGGTCACAGTTAGCAGGACTCGTATCCCAATTACGAAATCACTAAAAGCGGCATTAGCAGGGCTATATCGGGAATCATGGCTCGGAGCATTAGAAGTTGAGTATCAGGCCCTCTTAGAAAATAAGACATGGAAAATGGTTGATCTACCCAAAGGACGCAAGGCATTAGGCTGTTACTGGGTTTTAGATGTAAAATATCATGCAGATGGATCTGTAGAATGATTTAAAGCGCGACTAGTGGTAATGGGAAATACACAGCAATTTGGTGTTCACTACGGCGAGATATTCTCACCGGTAGCCCGATATGAATCATTGAGAATAGTGCTCGCAATTGCGGCAATAGAAAATTTCCACATCCACCAAATGGATGTGTCAACTGCGTTTCTAAATGGGGAGCTATTAGAGGAAATATAAATGGTGCCACCCCTTGGATTTAGGCAACGTCATAATGGCAAAGTCTGTAAACTAAAAGAGCCTATATGGACTAAAACAGGTGCCACGAATTTGGTACAGGGTGCTGCACACTTTTTGGAGTCATTAGGTTTTCTCGATGCAAAAAGGAATATTGTTTGTACAAGAAAAAGTGGGAGGTTAATGGAGTAACCGACGTCGTCTTAATATGTGTTTATGTTGATGACTTAACCATTGCTGGCTCAAGGCTATCAGCTGTAAATGAAATTAAGGCAAAGTTGTCAGAACGCTTTAAAATGAAGGACCTTGGACAGGTCCATTATCTGTTGAAAATGGAGATCAGAAGAGATAGATCTCGTAAGCAACTCAGCCTATCGCAACATAAGTATATTATAGACTTGCTAGAAATTTTTGATATGATGGACTGCTCAATAGTAGCTACTCCTCAAGCAGAAAGTCGGCGTTCCTCCGAGACCAAGCGTCAGATGGAGAAAAGTTCTCCATCTGACGCTTGGTCTCGGAGGAACACCGACTTGACTTTGCTGATCCAGGATCGCGCGCGGTCTTCGTCTTGATCTTTACCGGCGAACTCTTTCAAGTCTGAAATCGCCGAGATCCGGACTTTTTGGATCATGGACGACCCGGTGGCGCCAGTTGACGTAAAAAGTGGTCACCACGGCTCGGCCTGAGCTAGGGGTTTCGAGACCGTCAGGATCATACTCCCACTGCGAAGGGTGATGATCTGGTGATCCGACCGACTCCATGTCGACGTATTGCGCACCGGTGTACTTGGACTCGGGGTTTTGGGTCTGGATGTGACCTCTTGCTGATCCTTAAGAAAACGGCTCATCGCGGCTTGAAAGTACGTTTCCAGATTACCTGTCGATGCGTTAGTTGTGACCGTAGCCGGGATATGAGCTGGGGCATCGTCGGCTTCTTGAGCTGATCCAGCATCGATATCGGGGCTGTTGGCATGGGGTGTTATCGAACTCGGAGAGGGTGTCGTCGACATCTCGGGCCCCTCTGGTTGACCTGCCGACTTCTGACCCAATGTCCTCACGTGAGATCTGATCATCGCTGCTCCCGACGGACCTAACGACATACGTCGTGATCTCTGGGGCTGTTCGAATCTGGTTCCGAGGTTGCTGATGCGTAATGTGAGGATCCAGTCTGGCATTCCGTAGCACTGACTTGGGGAAACGGTTCTGAATCTTGGATCTGGGAAATTTCTCCCACCAAGAGTCTTAACCACTTGAACAGGCTTCGTATCGCGAAGTGGATAGTGTCCAGGTCTAGATCGAATAGATCGTTCGCCTCAAACACTCCGGTCACATTTTGGACGCCGCATTTGCTCGTAAGGTTGGGTGCTACGTGGACAACAGTCAAGAGTTGGAGTGTGAAGTAGTTGGTAAGAATCCCTACAGAGCGGACGGACGTACCAGAATCAAGATCACGCTCGCTGGATCGCTGGTGTATCATTTCGATGCCTGGGTCGGCCCGCCAACCGGTGGACAAGACATTATCTTGGGAATGGATTTCATGGTGCCGGCGGGCATCCGCCTCGATCTCGCCGACGGATCACTGAGTCTTCCAGACGAAGTACGAATCGAGTCAGCCGGTCGACGTCCACTCTACAGCGAGAAGGTGTCGCGGATCGTGGTGGGAGAATACTGGAATCTTGAAACTGGAGGATCGATCGAGGTCCGGAAAGGCTTCATCCTGTCGAGCCACCGGAAGCTGTGGGTTACTCGAGGCGAACGCTGGGTAACAAGCTTGGTGGCCGGACTGGGGAAGACTCGATACCTAAAAATCACGAACATCAGCGATCAGGAGGTAACGTTGCATGATGACACCTGTGTCGGCATGTGGCTCGAAGGAGGACGCGTGCCTCGAACCCCTGGGTTTGTGCTAGTCGGATCACGACGGTATGCAGAGTGGCAGAATCTGGCGTTCAAAGACCACCGACCGCCAACCTGAAAGTGATCAGGATCTGGAACCTGATGGACTAATGGTGGACCGGCCGATGTACGAAACGCCGACGAAAATCTTGAGACGTGACTCCAACACAAAGAGGCCGGCTGTTGCCCAGATCATGATACCACCACCAGTCGAAGCCGAACCGAGGGTGGTTACGAAACGGGTGAAGTGGTCAGATGAATCAGGCGATCAGGACGCAAAGAATCCTCCAGCAGACGGCGCTGAGGGAGACGACGAAGCGGCTCCGGATCAAGAACAAACCCAGTCTCAAACTGAGAAACCGCCGATCGCCAAGCCAGAACGCCGACGATGAGGAAGTCTGTTACCACGAAGGAGAAGACCTCTTCACGGAAGACGTGGAGAGGCAGATGACCGTCTTGCCAGAGGTGGTGACCGCTACCGACGAAGTAACGATCGAGGATATCCAGGTGGGCGATCCCGAATTGAACACTCCCGAGGAAATCGATCGTATGCGACAGATCATCTGGCGACGGCGCCACCTCCTGATTGGGAAGGGAAACGCGCTCCCATCAGCGGCCGTCGGCGCAGTCTGCGACATCGACGTGGACACCTCGGCGTCGCTGTCAAACATAAATGTGGCGTTTTCGTTGTTGATCTCCCCACGGCTTTCACTTGCCGGAACTTCTTGTCCGGCACGTGGTACTTCCAATATCCTCGCGACTCTCCATGCAAGAGGTCCAGGGCCATCGTCACCTCCGATCGTCCAAATTCGTCGGCCTGATGGAGGCTGGAGATCGCCGTGGTACGTTTGTCATGAAGATCACATGTATTGTCGGTCGGCCGAATCAGCTTTTTACATCTAACTTCGACTGTTTTTCGACATATGCATAGATGCAGAACTTAGAACGCTCGTCTCGTACCGGATTCCAATCCGGCGAGCGTTCTAGTTTAGCATCTTCTCGGCCGCTTGTGGGAGCTTGCCACCGTGCTTGTTCGGTGTATACCACTGACGGATCAAGTTGTAGAGCTCTTCCATCGGGCATTCTCCGGCCCCGTGGATCTCGCCGCAGGCCTTGCAGGTGAAGAGGCAGCGATCGGTCAGGTGACCCTTCTTGCCGCACTTCTCGCACGTCAGACGCTGCCAGCAACCGAGATCGGAGTGCTTTGATGACCCGCAATGGGAACAAGGTTTTCGTGGATCTTCTCCTTCAAACAGCGCGGACGGACGACTCGTTTGGCGAACGTTCGCGTCTCGGTTGAAGCGTCGTTGATCTTGTTCCGGCGGCGATCGCGTGGGTTGGCCTGAGGCGGCAGCGAGGTAGACCTTGTGTAGATCTCCGTTTCCTTCCGATCTGCTCATATCCAGTTCTGAGTCGCTGGAATCGGCCGTCTCACTAATCGCACGGACGGCGCGAGCATTAGCAGATGGCCTTTAGCATCGGTTTGATTGACCCGTACGCCGTCTTTCCCTGCGGCGCCTTCGCACGTTTCCGAGATCGCAGCGTTTCTTCCAACGTGTCCGCATCCGGGATCCTCAGCAGCGCTAATTGACCGGCCAAATAGCAATCGTCGAGTGTCTCAATGAAGTGGTCGACGTGTTCACGGCGGACTTCGACTGATCCGTCTTTGATCGAGAGCTGTGCTCGCAACCCGGCGACGTTCAGGCGGTGCAAGTATTCCAACGGTGACTCATCCGATCTCTTCCACGCATGGTAATATTGTCTGGCGACGGACACACCACACCCGCAGTACTGGATCTGAAAACTCTTGGACAAGCCCTTCCACTCGCTGCGCGTCGTTATATTTAGCTGACGGTACCAGTTGCGCGCAGGTCCGGTGAGCATGTCACCAAAAATCAAACACTTCTCGCTGTCCGGAGCCTGATCGCGGACGAAAGCAGTCTTCAGCTTGCTGAACCAACTTCTGGCTCGATCCTCGTCCTGATCCTTCCCGGAGAATTCCTTCAGGTCCGAAATCGCTGAGACTCGGATTCGAGTTGCTACAATCGTTCCTGTTCCAGTGGCGTCAGCGGACGCGACTGCTGCGCGTACCGGGGCGCTGACGCTCAGATCGTCTGGGTCGTACTCGCTCCGGTGCGAATGGACAGATCCCACCGACTCCATATCCACATCTTGGGGTTCCAGCACTTTCGTGGCTACGGGCGGTTAGATTGCCGCTACCGGTGTGATTGTGGACGCTTGATGCTGTTCCTTTAGGAACCGTTCCATGGCTCCGTCGAAAAATGACTGCAGAGGTGCCGGCGCTGCTTGGACTGGGATTGATCTGGTGAACGTGGATTTGTAGTTGCAATCGTGGAAGTTGGCATGGCGACCGTGACCGTTGGTTTGGGGATCGTGGGGAAGTCGACCCTGTCGTGGTCGCTCTTACACTACTGAAGCGCGGCGGCACCCTCCGGCCTCAACGTCAACCGTTGCAACTCGACCAAGCTGTCCGTTTCTGAACCCGCTTCCGATGTGGCAGATGCATATGTGGTGATGCGCGTTTTCAAGAATGGGACGCCCAGACGAGATTGTCTGAGACAAGAGGTCACAGTTCCGGGAATATGACTGAGTGATGGATCTGGACCTGATGACATGGTAAATGGATGGCGTGCTATGAGCGGCACGAGGAGGGTGACACACTTGACGTACTTCAACGTGGATATGACGCGCCAGCGGAGAAGTCAGACGCGTGTCCGACCAAGCGGCGAGAACCAAAATACGGGACAGATCTATCCGGGACCCGGATCCAAGATCGACAGATCCGGATCTCAGATCTCAGATCATGTCTATAGCGCGATCAGTTGATTACGCAAGATGTATCCGGGGATCGGCCGCGAGCGAAGATTACAGAGATGGGGAGGTTATAGAAAAGGTATAGAGCCGGTCATCCGCGGCAGTGGTGGATACATAGGGTACGGTAGGAGACGAGATAGGACGAAACCGTAAATCAGAACTGAATTTGCCATCGAGTGCACAAGTGCTTCGCCTCCATCTTCCAACGGGAATTACATTGGCCCTACAAGGTGTCGGCAAGTCTACAAGTAGCTGAACTGGTTGTTTGTGTAAGTCTGGATAATACATTGTCCAGATTTGCCTTACACTAGTGATCTACCTTCAAGTGTTTATATCGGAACCGATGGAGTTATTACTTGGCCCGAGGATCCTTAGTCTTTCAACCCCAGAATCCCCGCTATAGGAAGCGGCAAGTATCGCAAAGGAAAGAACCAACCACACCCCAAAGGCAACCAACCGGCCCCGGATCAAGTCCCGGCCGCCAGATCCAAGCTCGACTTTATCGCTCGGGATCTGGATCCCTAACTGGCAGCAGAGCGAAGACTTCCGCGCTTCTCCATCCCCGCGTCCCGCCAGGACGTTCAAGAGTCACATCGCTACATTTCTTCGGAGCACTAAGAGAGCAGATCCAGCCCACCAACGGGTACACAAGGTGAGAAGTTCAGCAAATCGCGGATCGGGGTACCCTCCGTTATTTGGTGTTCGGGCGCTGTTGGGAAGTTGGATCCTGTCTTAACCAGATTTTGACGGATCCCGCTATACCACAATGGTGCGCGTGCCCGGATCTCTTGGCGACTCCGGATTTCACCGTGAGTTTGCCGAAGAAGATGTGCAAGTGAAGAAAGAACCAGGGGAACAAGCGTCATCGGAGATCGGATTGACGATGACGCCGCTGAATGAAACAAGATCCGCAGATCGACAGAGTCCTGGGAGGAGCTCTGTCGACAGACAAGAAGAGGTAGATCCAGACCCGGATTTAGAAGAGAAACCTCTATCTCCCTTCGGGGACCCCCGCAGATCTCGATTCGCATCGAGATCTGCAGAGTGATGAGGTAAAGGTTAACCTTTTGTCTCCAGTGGTAGGATAACGAGTCTCATGCGCGTACGGGATGACTCAACTTAAAAATAAAGTTGAAGTCTACAGAGGGGCTATTGAAAACCAAGCTTACGAGGACAAAGACGAAGAAATAGAGTCAGGAATCTATTTTTCAGCTTTATTCCAGAAAGCTATCGTATCAAAAACGCAGGCTCAATCCGGGTAAACGCATAATCGTGTTTAAAAATAGTTTTTGAGAGCTATAGAGGCTCAATCTTCAAACAAACTAGATGATAAGAATACTGAAAGTCGAGAGAACTCAAATATGCTAAAACTAGCCAAAAAGAAGAGGTTTTCTTGTCAAACGTGCGTGTTGAATATTTCCTACAAAATCTTGTAAAATGTATGCTCGTTTACTCAAATCCTGCATCCAAGATCATTGGCTTGTTTTTGTTGATCATATGGAATTTCATACAAACTTCCATATAAAACTATCAGAGCTCGCGCGTACGGGTAGGCTTGTACCCATGCTACCCGTACGCTTTCGGCCTGGAGACTAAAGGTTAAGCCTGAACCATATTCATTCGCAAACCCACCAGTGCCAAGATCCACCACGAAGAAGAAGAAGAACAAAGCTGCGCGGAAGAAATTGAAGGCCCCAGTCAGAGACCGACGATCGTGGTGAATTGGTGTTACTCTGGAAAGAAGGATCACAGGAGTATATGTATCATCGGAAGAACTTGGACGAGTTCCTACTTCGAGATCCGATGATGAAGATCCTGAATCTGAAGCAGGTAGGAACTCTTAAAGGACCGGTGTCGGTTCCCCGAGTCTTCGCCAACAAGTTCGGCGCAGTGAAAGAGCAATTCCGACTGCTGGACGAGGCGGATTGTCGGCGCGTCGGGCGCGTTGCCCCACAGTTATGCGAGAAGCTGTCGGACCTGATCAAGAGTCTGCTCTCTGCGAAGATGATCAATCCATCAACTTCGCCATGGGCGTCTCCGATCGTGATCATCATCAAGACAAACGGCGTCGATATTCTGCTCTGTATCGACTACAGACTAGTAAATGGGCTGACACGTTTGATGGTGTACCCCATGCCCATGATCAACGATTTCTTGGAAGACTTGGACAAGGTCCTCTGGTATTTCTCCCTCGATATGGCGAGTGGCTTCTGGGTGGTGTCCATGACCGAACGGGCTCGGAAGATCTCTGCCTTCATCACGCCTTTCGGACTCTACGAGTGGACGCGTATGCCCTTCGGCCTGAAGAACGCTCCACAAATCTACCAGAGGCTGATCGACAACGCGCTATACGGACACCTCCGAATCAGCGCTGACTGGGATCCCTTGAAGCCGATCGACGTGTTCGAGATATGTGAATCAGAGCCGAACCCGAAGCCGTCGGTACTGGGGAGATGATCGTACATCGACGACAGGTAACCACTTGGGATACGATGTGCGAAAAGGTCGAGAGACTGTTGGACGCTTGTGAACGTTGGAATCTGTCGATCAGCGTGGTCAAGAGTTTCTGGGGCCAGCGAAAGGTGAACTATTTGGGCCATCGGGTATCCGCTGAAGGATTAGAAACCGAGCCGAAAGATCTTGAAACGCTGGGCAACCTCCCGTTCCCGCGGACGCTCCGATCAATGCAATCCGTCTTGGGGGTTTGAGCTATTACAGCCGCTTCATCGAAGACTTCGCGATCTACGCGGCGGTCTTGTATGGCTTTTACGAGATGGGACGTCAGGAGAAACTCCGGTGAACGAAGGGCTGGGGGCGTCGAGCCGCCAGCAGATGATGTCAACCGTTGGCCCCGAGCAAAGATTGCGTTCACAATGCTGAAGGCCAAAATCGTATCCACCCCGATCTTGAAACACTTTCGATCCTGGGCGCGCCCCGATGATCGTAATCTATGCGAGCCAGTGGGCGATCTCAGCGGCGCTCATGCAGGAGCATGCTGGCGTGTACTGGTCAGTAACGTTCACCAGCCGGACGTTGAAGTCCAACGAGCTCAACTACGGCATCGTCGACAAGGAAGTTTTGGCACTCTTGCGGATGCTTGAAGTAAATAACACCCTGCTGACCACCAGGCCGATCTTGGTGCTGTCTCAGCATTTGACCTTAGCCTGGCTGGTCAACTCGACCGGTTTCAAAGGCCGGCTCGGTAACTGGGCCGCGTTGCTCTCCGAATGAACTTTTGATATCAGGAAGTGCACGAAAGGGGAAGACGAGATCTTGGGAGTCATCACGGCAACCATCATCCTTCGTGCGGAAGTCGACGAGACGTTGATTGCGATTGCACCATTGAAGGAGCCTCGGCGGACGATCATTATGCCACCGCCTACGGCGGAAGAAGAGGAGAGCCTGCTAGTCGCAAGTTTCGATGGATCGGCACGTGTCAAACGCAGTAGCCGAGCGTACAGCGTTATCATCTGGAAGCTGCTGGAGTGGACGATCGTGTCTGCCGCGTCGGAGTATGTACCTGACTTGACTGTGAACGAGGCCGAATACTGTGGTCTTCTGCTATGCTTCAATCTGCTATCCACCATGGACAGGGGCGGATTGCGATCTGTGGGGATTTCATTTTGGTGATCCGACAAATGCGAGGCGAGATCGCGTGTAACCGCGAGTGACGACAGCGTCACTAGTCAACCGCGGTCTCACCGAAATCGGCTTCTAACTAACGCCCAACTGCATCGATTTCCGCCGGCCACCGTCGCGCGGGTTGACTGGATTCCTGGCTACCGCGATCGTAGTCGCCGGGTTGCCGCATTCTGCCGGATACATTGGCCGGATCAGCGTGTTGGAGATGGACATAAACTTATTGTTTCATCATTTCGCCAAGCCTAGGAACTGCCTGTTCCCCCGGCGAGCGTCCGCCCCCAGAGAACCTTTGGTCGCCCGAGTTGATCACTGAGGCGCTGATCGTAGCCCTGTACAACAACGCTCCGTGGGACGATCTCAATTTCTCTATAGCGCCCGTGTGTCCTTTGAGATGACGGGCTGGTTCCCCGCGATCGCGCAGAAGTACTTGGAGTGAGAAAAGACACACCGACAGGCGGTGTGAGAGACCTCGCACGCTTTTCCTGTTGGTGCGGAGCTTCGCAAGAGGAGTCCCTTCCTGGCCGCCTTCTATGAGGAGCGACGACAACGACGATCACGTCTTGGCACCCGCTGGAAATCCGTCTTGAAGCGCATCCTCCGTGGGATGATCGCTGGTCAGTGTGACCTGGGCCTGTTGCTCGATCCATTTTTCTCCATTACCCTCGGCTCGGTGAGAAAGGGTCGTGGTATCCTGGCCTCGGCCGAAATCCGCAACCTTTGTCCCTGGTGGTGCGATCGACATGGCGGAACCATGGCGGAATCAGTATTGCAGCAACATCGTGGATCACCCTGGCTCCCGCCTCCCGCGTCTATCTGCCAAATTTTGTCGTCCAGCTACCGGAGAGCAGGCGATCCCCGCCAGACACAACGTAGCTCTTTAGCACCGATCTTGATAATTGCCTTCGAACTTCAGTCTTCTTTTGGGTTTGTCGATCTTCCTTGCGTATCGAGCGATCGGCGATCTTTACTGAGGTAACTTCGCCCCCAGTACATACGTCACTTTTACAAAAACCTTCCACCTCAATGTGTGTCCTCCCCACACAATCTTCTTTTCTTTCTCCACCCGCAACAGCCAACCTTCTAAGAGCTCTCCTCCGCCTCATGCGACTGCATGACTCCGAAACGGCTGCGATTGATTAGTCCACGCTCGTATTCACGCAGGAAGGCTCCGCAGTTCAGATCGGCTTCGTCAACCCATGAAGGGTCGTCGAAGCCTTTTCAATACACTTGGAATTCGCGGTGAACGCGGCCGTAGCACGTCCGTCGACACGATCTCATTCCTGCGATCTTCTCCACCTCGTACTCGCCTTCATCGAGACACCCTTCCCAACTATCTTCTGGCAAGATCGCTTCATCAAAATCGAAACGATTCCCCTCGTCCAAAGTTAACTTCAGCGTAGGACGGTCCGGAAAACTCCGTACTGGCTTGAGTTTGGACACGTGGACGACCGGAAACAGGCGATAGCCGGTACCAGCGACCTCGAGCCTCGCCGCGTGATTCCCAATTATTTCGATCGCCCGAAATAGGCCGTGCCACATGTGAGCCAACTTGCGCGCGTAACAATCTTTCACTCGGTCTAAGTAAAACCAGACTTACGCACCAGCTATAATCTCGTGTGGTCGGAGGTCTTCGTTGTGCTCGTCCGCCCGCGATCGGATCGCGGCTCGAAGTCGTTCATTTACCTGCCCTCTCGCACGCCCATAGTGATTATATCTCCACTGTCGCGGCTCACGATCGCGACGTCGCGTACTTCCCAGGGGCAATGCTGCTTCCAACGTGGATCATGGATCCCAACCGTGAATCAGATAGAACGGCGTGTCCCCGCGCACGCGATATTGGGCCATGTTCAGCGCGAATGTCAGAAGTTCGGCATACTCATCCCAGTTTTGTTGATTCACGTCTGCGACGTACATCTTAAGCGCGCGAGTCAGCGTCTGCACCATTCTTTCAGCTGTTCCATTCGCTTGAGGTCTATACGCCATCGTAGCCCTATGTTTTTGTCCCACAATCCGGCTGAATGCGCGGAAGAATCGGACATGAACCCGGGTTCTCTGTCGTGCCGGATGGCTTCACTGGCTCCAAACCGACGGAACACGCATTCTTCGTAATTTCCCGCGATCGTCTGGGCTGTCCTCGACGCGCTCGCCTTCGCGATCACGTACCCCGAGAACAGATCGACCCATATCAGCTGCTCTGTATTCTCCTTGAACGACTTCGGCAGCGACGGGATGTGATCCATCGTGATGATCTGAAAAGGGTACGTAGCCTGCAGGTTTCCGGCGACTCACCCTCACGAAGGGTCGTCCTTTCCCTGTCTCACAATCCGTACCTTCTCCCACATAGCGCTGGACACTCTTGAACAAACCTCTCCAATGAAAGTGCGCTCTGATCCGACGGTACGTTCCCCGATTCCCTGATGCCCCCTTTCAAACTCGTATGATAATGGTGTGAAAAGTCTCGCTGCAGGGTCTCCGGCACTACGAGCTTCGCGACCTCGTCCCGATCTTCGTCCGTCTCCGTCGAGGGCGGGCAGTAGAGCAGCAGATCACTCTCGTCCAGCTCATAATGATCTGCGATCTTGGCGAACGTATTGGCTTCCTTTCCAGTCAAGCCTCCAACGTCTCCATTCAGGTACGCTTTCAGATCGACTATCCACTTCTCTTCATTCTGGGCTTGGACAATCCGCTCACCCCGTATACACCGTATAATTGCTTCCTCCAGAGCGTTCGGTGGTGCCCTTCGACGTCGCGTTGATCTAGTCACAGCGGCTACACGGGCGACATTGCTGTCATCTCTCGGCTTGAGAGGCTCGTCCAAACGGTTGAGCGTGATCAAGTCTTGTCGATCTTCTTCCAAGGTAACCACCGTTCCTTCTTCGCGTTGAAGGGCGGCGCTAGCTATCTTGTCCGCGCTTTGATTCCAATCTGGTTTCATGTGTAGGAACTCGTGCTTCGGCCAAGATCTAAGTTGATCCATCGCCTTCTTTCGAAGCAATTGCAAACCCGGAGCGTTGACACGTGGCGCGTCCCAGGAACGCCACGCCGAACAGTTGCTACGTCCACATCGGGAGAATTGTCATCGCTGCCTTGACTGTCGTTATCACTCGACTGTTTGTGGCTGACGCTACGACCACTGCTGTCGTCAGAGTCGCCACCCCCGTTGTCGCTCTCGGATTGATCGTGATCGCGAGGCGAACTCTCGGAAGAGGCGGACGCAACTTGGATCGGGCGATTAGGCGACCCACCACGCGCGGAAGAAGAACGTCGTCGAGTAGACGATCGCGAACTAGCCAGGGCTGCACGCAGAGAATCGCCATCACTGTCCAACGACGGACTAGAAGCTGAGTTGTACGTACGCGCGTTATTGATGCCGCTGCCGCGAGCGTTAGACGCGGCGCTATGCTTGAACCGGATTGACAGGCCGTACGCAAACAAGACATCGTCGCGCATAGATCCCGGAGGGATATGATAAACGGAATTGAGCGCGACCTGATCAGAGATCAGGATACAGACGCTCATAGAGTGCAGCGTGAGAACTTAACGCCGGAGAAGCGTCAAATTATGAGAGATCGGAACAATACGTCCCATATCACGCGGAGACTAGCAATGTCGGTTGAGGAGCGAATGGAAATTCAAGATCGAGATACGGAGGCGCACAGAACGCGGCGAGAAGAGTTGCCAGTGGATCAAATAGAGCAGCGAAGGGAGGCTGAACGGTTTCGTAGAAGATCTCTCCAGTACCGCATGTGCTTAGCAAATCATGAAGATTTCGACACTTCCAGAGTACCCGGCGGCCGCCACTATATATCACGATACTTGGATGACGACCGCGGAATCGAGAGGGTTTGCCCCCACTGCAACGCGTGGAAATTTCCGGGGAGACCCCTGCCGGAATGGGTTGGTGTCTGTTCAACGGCGCGGAGAGCCCAATCTGAATTACTGACACTCTTCAGTAACCCAAGGATCATGCCGTCTATCCGCGTGTACAACAACGTGTTTGCGTTTACTTCGATGGGTGCTTCGCGATCTCGCTCCCTACAAATGGACGAAAGCGTGACGAGGAGAGGAGTGTACAATTTTCGTGTCTAAGGGTCCGTTTGTTACCGACTCGGATCGTTACTACCTCCTTCAAATAGGCGGTCCATGTTTGCACAAGTTTATTAACGACCCAGACATGGCGACTCGCGTTGAAAGCAGAATGGGGATGACCGGTGGGCTGGACGAGACTACCGTAGAGGACCTTGACAGAATTATGGTCGAGCACAACCCTTACACGCAACAGTTTCTCAACGCGCGCAATATTTTGGTTCGTCGTGCTGGGCCTGATTATGCGACTGCTGATGCCGAGTTCGAGCGCGGTCAAGAGGCGGGTACGGCTTTGCCTGAGGACAACCCTGCGCGGCGTTTGCGTGATTTCCTTCCCGCGGACGAGAACATGGGGCTTCGCCTTCACGTTTCTCGGAACGCGAACCCCGGAACGCATAACACTCCGACTGCTTCTGAGGTTGCGGCCATCGTGATAGATCAGAATGCAGCGGAACCTCGAGACATACTCTTGCAAACACATCGGGGGTTCAATCGAATTTTCGAGACAAATGACAGCTACGACCCCTACAGTACCCCTTCTCTTTCCGTATGGAGAACGTGGTTGGACTTATCATCTTCCGTGTGTGGGTAATCCTGTCGACCGTCACGGGAAACCGTTAACAATCTCGCTCCGAGAGTTTGAGGCTTATCTCCTGTACGATAGAACCGCCAGTGACTCTCTTATTCTACATGGCGGGCAACTTACGCAGCAGTACTGTGTTGATCAATGGGCCAAATGTGAGCAGGAACGCTTGCGCTATATCGAGAAAACCCAGCTCCAGTATCGTCTAGAGAAACTCTAGGGGATCTCCGTTGCGTTGCGCAACGAATCCGTCGAAGTTCATAGAATGGCTGCCGACGACGAAGTTAGCCGCATAGAATCTCGGTCGGACACACGTCGGCAGACCGGTTCAGATGGTGATCCGGCTGAGCCAGACGCTACAGAGATCGGACGCAAGATTATTTTCCTCCCAAGTTCACAGGTGGACCCCGGTACATGTACCAGCGCTTCTTGGATGCTATGGCTATCGTCAGGGAAACGGGAGCTCCACATCTGTTTATCACTATGACGTGCAATCCCAACTGGTTGGAAATCAAGGAAAATCTTCGACCGGGGGAAGCCTGCGGTCAGACCGGACATGGTAAGCCGAGTGTTCAATGAAAATCTGGAAGCCCTTAGCAAGGACCTAGACGTAGGAATACTGAGGATTCAAGCTGGCCGGGTTGATGTGTTGGAGTACCAGAAGCGTGGCCTTCCTACGGCCATATTCGCGGCCGGAGGATAACCCGCAAGTGCTGATGATGTGGACAAATTTGTCTTCGCAGAACTTCCGGATAAAGAGAAGTACCCGGAACTTTACGCGACGGTCATATCGAGTATGCTGCACGGGTCATATGACCAGCAGAATTCTAACAGTCCGTGTATGAAGAACGGCAAGTGCTCTAAGAAATTTCCCAAGGCGCTCGCGGAAGCAACCGTCATGACTGAGGGTAAATACCCTACGTACAGACGCCGTCGTCGTCCAGATGGAATTCTTTCCCACAGAGGGAAAGTTTGGGTCAATGCGACCATTAATCAGTGGATCGTGCCGTACAACGCGTTTCTCTTCCAGAAGTACAACTGCCACATCAACGTCGAAGTTTGTGCTACGAACAAAGCGATTAAGTACATCTACAAGTACGTCTACAAGGGAGGGGACATGATTACAATAACCATCGATGGAGAAGATATTGAGGCCGACGAGATTAAGCAGTACCTACTGGGACGCTATATTTCTCCAGTGGAGGCTCGCAACCCGCTGTTCATACATCCTACGCAAGGGTCGACGCACTCTGCGGTAAATCTTCCCATTCACCTGGAAGACATGAACATGGTCGCCTATCGTGGCCATGAATCTAATGCCCAACTTCATAATCTGATCCACCGAGGAAACAGAACTATGCTGACAGAATTTTTCAAGCTGTGTGCGAACGATCCGGATGGGACTGCTGATCTTCTGTACAAGGACGTTCCGACGAAGTATAGGTGGCACAAGAAGAGGTGGTATCCATACAAGCAGTACGTGGCGTCGCTTGGGCGCATTACTCACGTTTCAACTCAAGACCCGGATAGATTTTATCTGCGACTTCTGTGCAACCAGCGCTCTCCAAAGTCTTTCACCGATCCCATCACGGTAGGCGATACCATACACCCTACGTTTCGGGATGCGGCGTTCGCGCTTGGTTATCTGCAAGACGATGCAGCGTGGTTCAGCTGTCTAACGGAAGCTGCCGCTGTAAAGATGCCATCCCAACTACGCCAACTTTTCGTTATCATTTTGGTGTACTGCCTACCTCCCCAAGCACATGTTCTTTGGGAAACGTTCAAGACAGAAATGCTGGAAGACTACGTTAGAGGCATCGAAAGAAACGACGAGCGCCTTCAAGTCGAGCGCGCAGACGACATTCGTTTGAGAATGGCATAGTACAAAACGTTGAAGTATGTGGCCCGATACTTAGCTTCGAATGGCAAGTCACTGCAGATATGCGGTCTTCCGGAGCTCGCCACCTACAGCGACGTTTCAGCCCTGGTAGACGAAGAGCAATCTGCCTCGATCGTACAGCAAGAACCGAACGCTTACTCGCAGAGCGCGTTAGAGTATGTTGCGGAACGAGTGGATGGGCTGAACGACAACCAGAGATAAATTTTCGATCAAGTGCTACAGGCTGTGGACCGCCCGGTTGGAGGAGAGAAATTGTTCTTTCTCGATGGTCCCGGTGGGACAGGGAAGTCATTTTGCTGGAACAGATACTTGACCACGTCAGAATGCAACGGAAGATTGCCGTCGCAGTGGCTTCCAGTGGTATCGCGGCTATACTACTGACTGGAGGACATACAGCACAGTCAACGTTTCGTATCCCGATCAAGCTTACTGAGCATTCGACCTGCAGTCTGCATTTCCAGAGCCAGAAGGCTGAGCTGATTCGAAGTGCCAGTCTCATTATCTAGGATGAGGCTCCTATGATAAACCGTGGTTGCTTCGAAGTAGTGGATAGGAAGTTTCGTGATATCATGAAGAACGACCGGGAACCGTTCGGGGGAAGGTGATGGTCTTCAGTCAGCGGAGACCACCGCCAGATTTTGCCAGTTTTGAAAGACGCCACTCGAGCAGAGACAATCGCGGCCTGCTTCAAGAGTTCGCCGCTGTGGGAGCATTTGCGCCAAGTACGCCTGACCGAGAGTATGCGTGTTCGGACAGCTCCGGGTCCTGTTAGCGCAGCCGAGTTAGAGGAGTTTTCTGAGTTTTTACTTCAGATAGGCGAAGGGCGATACCCGGTGAACGAGGAGCTCGGCGAGAATGATATTTGCCTCCCTCGAGATATGTGCATCATTCCGGAACCTCGGGGTGCTTTAATCGCTGACGAGAACGAAGAAGATGCTGATATGGAACCCTTTCCAAATTTTAATCTGCTCCCTGTTGAGGAATCACATGATCGCGACTTGGACGAGATGGAAGACGATCGACGGACGCGCAATGTCAACGCGTTGATTGATGCGGTGTATCCAGGTGTTGGGGAGATGACTTGCCAGACGAGTACTTCGTTGAGCGGGCGATTCTGGCTCCTACAAATGCCAGTGTAAGGCGCATCAACGATATGGTGGCTGAGCGACTCACAGGCGCTACGAAGGAGTATCTCTCTCTTGACAGTCTTGAGGGAGTCGCGGCCCCAACATGTTCGAGCAAGAGTTTTTGAATTCTCTCAACTTCTCCGGTATACCACCTCATAGGATTGTGTTGAAGGTGGGGACTCCGATCATTATGATCCGAAACCTGAACAGTGACGCAGGACTGTGCAATGGGACTCGGCTCAGAGTTGTGTCGCTGAGAGAGCGAAGTATTGAGGCGTGTGTTATGTCAGGGCCTTCCGAGGGCACGGCAGTTTTTATTCCTCGTATCATTTTCTATACTGAGGATGACGACAAAGAGTTCCCGTTCAAGATGAAGCGTAAGCAGTTTCCGGTGGTTCCAGCCTTCGCGATGACGATCAACAAGGCTCAGGGACAATCTATTCCCAACGTAGGAATTTACCTGGAATCGCCCGTGTTTCCGCATGGACAACTGTACGTGGCGCTGTCCAGAGTGACTTCCAGAAAAGTTATCAAGATTGCCGTGGACCCAGAGGCTATCGACGAGGATGGGCGAGTACACACCGACAATATTGTGAACAGAGAGATCTTTCAAAATTAGACAGTGAACTGCATTTAATATATAACGCTTGATTTTAAAGGGAGAGTGCGTGGGCTGGTCAGTGAGTGAGTGAGTGGGTGTGAGTGAGTGATTTTATGGGTGTGAGTGGGTGACTGAGTGGGTGATTGAGTGAACGAGTAGGTGTGAGTGAGTAAATGGGGTACTGATTGAGTGACGGGGTGGGTGAGATACAATTCTATATCTAACCCGCCACAGCGAAGCGGAGGCGCCACCCTACCCCTCCAACAAACCATGCCCACAGCGTCCGCGTAGAGGGCGCCCCGAGAGCTAGTCTACCCTTTCTTAACCTAGAGTCCTGTCTGTCTGTCCGTCTGTCGGTCACGGCACTACCCATCTGTCTGCATTTTACTGTCTTTTTGCATATATATTGGAAGCTCTTTCCCATCCTACAGTCACCTTCTTTACGGACTGTCACTACCATCTTGACTGCCCCAACTTTACCGAATATTAAAAAAATAGCCAACTATCACGATTTAGAATCGGACTTAACTGCGAACAACTGTGACACGGACTGCGATCGGTAGCTCGATCCTGACCCTATCTGCTCTTCCCATAGGCTGAAAGCAAACATTTCTGTAGGAGCACGAAACAAACCAATTGGTGAATAACCGCGCGACGGCCCCGCTCTGCTGATATAATTTACAAAAACATACCAAAACCTGGCGTCCAGACTGCAAATCGGGTGCAGTAGGAGCTGCTTTTTGTAGTACCTTTCCAACTCGGTCCAGGCCTTTTTAGACGCTGCCATAGGCAAGCAAGAGTACAACGTGCACAGTGCACTCTACACGCGCTTTTGCAACACATTTACTCTTTTCCGAAACACATCTCCGAAGGTGACATACCGTCTCGCTTCGCAGCCGACTGCAACTTGTTGAGCCATGTGCGTGACTTCTCTTCGGTGGCGTCACGTCTGCTAAACCCCTTGAGATCAGATGTTGCGGAGATGCGGATACGGGTCATAGACCCTCCGGACGCGTTTGCCGACACCAGTGCCGGGTGTGACCTCTCCCCAGTCTCAGTCCCTAGATCGAAGAAATCGTCAGGATCGTCGGCCGGGTAAGCCGTCTGTGGTGCGGTCCTCGGACTGGCTGACCTCATTGATACGTCCGAGCTGAATGCCCGTGTCCTACCTCCGGGGCTGTCACCACCGGAACCACCGGTTCCGGTGGGGCAGACCCGCCATTCCTCTCGCGACAGCTTCCATAGCGTGCTGGAACATGTGCGCTTGGGAACTAGGCGCATTCAATGACAGCGTACTCGGCTCGTTCGACGGAAGAGGCGGGTTCGCCCGCACTTCAGGCTGGACCATCGGTGGAAGCGTCGGTGCTACAGCAATCACTGGTTTGAACGGGGTAGCTTCAGGCGCAAGCGTCATCCTCTCTGGCACACTTGCGTCGCTTTCGGATTCATCGACGGTCGAGGACACCGAACGATAGCGGGAAGATCCAGTGGAGCTTCCGTGGGCCTTCGGTCGACCAGTCGGCGACGCAACTCGACGTAGTGCAGGCTCACGCGTCATCTTCATTCCTACGAGTTCGCCCAGGGTATGAAACAAACGGCGAGTCGAGTTCAGCACCCCCTCAACATTGAACGATGCCAACGATTTGAGATCTTGCGATCGGACTTCCAGGCCTGCCTCATGTAACATGGCGAGCAACTTCCTCACGGCCTCAAGCGTTGTGAAGACTTCGTGGAGTTGGGGTACAGACACTGGTCTACTTAGACGAGCATCTAACTGTACGTCGAGGGTGCTCAACACCGGGTCTTCTTGCAGAAGTCGGGTGAGTTCTTGGAACCCAAACTCATGGACCAGGCTGGCCGTTAGTTCGGGTAGCGGAGATCGAGGCTTCGCCGGGTCTTCATCCTCCGACTCAGGCGCTTTCATAGGCATGGGTTTCTTGCGTGTTTTCTTTGGTGTCCGGTGGGACACCGGGTCATCTTTCGACGAACGGCTTTTGGTCGATAACCCAGACAGAATCTGCTTGGCAGCAGAGCCCGAAATGGCTCCCGGGGAGCCATATCGGGAATTGGGTACTTTTCTTCGTACTCCTCCTTCACTCGACCTTGATGTCGGGGGCCACAGACACTCTTTCGGGAATCTGTGGCGGGTCGGATCTCATTGCGAGCTGAGTTTCCGGCGACGATCCTTGAGTCGTCGGAGCTCGTGCTTCGGGCTCTATTTTTACTTGAATCTCATCTTCAGAACCAGAGTCCCGGGTCGCGGCACCATTGTGGTGGAGCGGGCTCTCAGAATTTTCGT
The DNA here is from genome assembly GCA_012656075.1 of Phytophthora hibernalis. Lineage (NCBI taxonomy): Eukaryota > Oomycota > Peronosporomycetes > Peronosporales > Peronosporaceae > Phytophthora > Phytophthora hibernalis. The sequence continues at coordinate 13,195 of JAAKBF010000186.1, read as the reverse complement.
TCTGGAGGGCTCGATCTACACTTCACACACTGTACGTCGCGTGCGGTGCGCTGAATTCCCGGGTCTTGACTAACGTGATTTCGTTGGACGGTTGTTCAAGCGTTCGATGCTAAAGTCGTCTGCGGGGTGACGTCTGCGTGGAAACCTTCACGCGAACGTCGAGTCTTGTAAGTCGAAGCGCCTCTCTAATAGACGTGACTTCTTCTCCGTAGAGGATTGCTTTGCTTTGCCTTGGCTGTCGGGGTGGACGCGATGCTATTCCTTGGTCGTCTTGGTCGACGAGCCGCTATTCCTTGGTTGTCGTTGCCGACGAGTTGCAATTCCTGGTTGTCGTTGTCGACGAGTTGCTATTCCTGCCCTTGCGGGACTTTGTTGCTATACCTGCCCTCGCGGGACTTGAGTTTAACGTGACTTCCTGTCAGACACGGGTGGGGGTTGAGACCACGGCGAGTCTCCCTCGATCTACTGAAGAACGTATAGAAGCAGACGACGGAAACACTTAGTGTCCAAAGAAAGTTGATTTGCCTTGAGCTCTTGGTTGCTAATTCGTGACTGACCTACAATCTTCCTACGCTTCGTGCTGACAACACCCACTTCGTGCGATCTTCGACTCACCCTTTATCCACACATCATCGGATGGCCGGTTGCCTTCCCTGCGTGCTTGTCCAACGCCCCAATCTTGTTTACGCTCCCCGTGATGCGTTTGTTAAAGTTCGACGTTAAGTACGAACGTCGATCGTCGACTATCACTCTTCAGCAGTATCTTGGTATTCCAGATAAGTACGACTCCACACGTGGGTACACTTTGTCATGTGCCCTGAAGGTCTCCCGATGGTGACCTATTCTCGACGTCGTATTCCCTCCATCCTTTCCAACGCACTACACCTATATATATAGTACCCCGGATGAACGTTCATCCGGGGTCCTGGTCCCCAAAAAAACCAGTATTTTGGGCGTCGGGGTCCCTAAGGCCCTGGTCCAGGTGCTGGCATGCGTGCTGTGCCGAAATTTCGAACGAGCGTCATTGGTCAAAATCATGTCGGTACACTGTACCCGTTTTGGCTGTTTGCATTCTGACACACTGGTTTTCAGTCTTCATATACAGAGCTGTTCTGGTTGGAGCACACGCGTGCCAAAGTTGTCAGGCTTTCGATACCAGTCATTGCTGATCTTGTGTACAACTGCATGGAGCCTGAAGCCGTTGCTATTACTGCGGTGCTGCTTAGCACATATGCCGCAGCTCTAATTGCAGCGACACTCGACAAGAGATGCTGCCGGCGAGCTCACTCCACTGTCTCTACGTTTCCCACCACTACGTTCGAGGAAGCCCTCGCTGCTCCTAACACTAGTTGGTTTCACAAGAAACTAAGATGCGATCGCGCGTCGTTCCTGCTTCTCTATCGTGAGGTGCACGCTGCGTACAAAGTCAAGCCTGCCGCCAACAGTAAGTGACCTCTAGTGAAACGCTATGCCCTAACTATGCTTTACTTTGCACAGGGTGGAACAATGGACTCGGCTGCCACGGCGCTGGGGATTTCACGATCTCGTGCTGTGGTCTACATCAACGACTGCATCGACGTCCTCAGCTCCATGGCTACCAAGTACGTTGATCTTCCCAACGCCAGTGAAGTGGAAGCGGTGGAGGCGGGTTTTTTAAGGTGGCGGGCTTAACCGGTGTGGTAGGAGCAGTAGATGGGACGCTCGTAGCGATACCTCGCCCTCATGACTTTGAGGGCAGGTATTGCCGCAAAGGCTTTCCCGCTGTGAACGTGCAAGCCGTGGTCGACCACCGCGGAGCCTTTCGCTCTATCTCGATACGTTCAGGCTCCAACAATGATCAATCATTATGGAACGGATCTGGTGTCCGAAAACGGTAACTTACCTTACTGATTCCTATTTTGATATTTGCTCTGACCCATATTACGTGATGCATTACTGTGAAATAGGCTACCCGATTTCGTTCCTCCTGGGAAGCACTAGCTGGGCGACGCTGGCTACAAGATTTGGGCACACATGCTGACTCCGTTCCCCGAGAGGGAGGCAATCGGCGATCATCGAAAGCGCGTCTACAACCGATTGCATTCGCGCACGCGCATTGCAGTGGAGGGCGCTTTCGGTCGCCTAAAGAATCGATTTAGAGTACTACTTGGAAAGCTGGAACAGAAGACGCCAGAACGTATCGGAAAGCTTATCCATACTTGCGTGGTGCTCCACAATATGCTAACGACTGTAAAGGATCGCTTCGTGGTGCAAGGCACCGATCCACTCCGGGGCGAGGCGCGGCTCCGTGATGATAGCGGAGGACTTCCAATTTCCGAGCAACCGTTTTCCCACACTCTTGGACTAACGAAAAGAAACGATCTAGCTGATATTTTCATGTCATAGAAGAAAAAAACAATATGACAAATTTGTTTGGCAAGAATTTTTATTGTGACTTGTTATTCGCAACGAGCTGCTGGAGCAGCTGCAGCTGCAACGCCTGAAATTGGCGTGTTTCCTCGTGCTGGTGCTGTAGCGTCGCAGCCAAGCTGCTAATACCGTTATTTGTCGTTGCACGCGCCGTCATCGACACTGTTATCGCCTCCATGCCAGCCTGCATGGCCGTGGCCAAGTTTTCGATGGGCGAAGTCTTGGCTCTTCCTGCTGATGTGGCTGATTTGTCTCCTGAAGATCCACCTGCACTACCAGCACGTTGGTCCACCCCTGAGCTATCGCTGCCTTCGTCCACGGCAGCATTCAAATGCGAGTCCAACAGCACTTCGCCGCTGATGCCAACTCTTCCAGAGAAGGCATCATGCAAGATGTCCCAAAGAACATCGTCAATCTCACGCAGATCCCGCGCGCAGTTTCCCGTCTTCCCAGATTCTCTTTTTCTTTGCGATAGATACATTTGAGCTTACGGTACTTTTGCGATACCTGCAAGCCAGCCAACACAGGATACGTTAGTGTTCAAGTTGTTGTTGGGAAAAGTGTGGCTGTCACGTACCTGATCGCGGTTAATAACCACGCCCACAGACTCGGACAGCACTCTGGAAAAGTGCTGCCAGGCCAGCGCGGTCTGTGTCTTGGTCTGTGCTGACTCCAACCTGCGCTTCACTTCCCCGCCCGCAAAGCGGAGACGAAGCAGCTCGGCGACCATTTCATTTGACCACTTGAAGCGCTTTGCTGTCTTGGACTTCTTTGGGCTTGGGCCACGCGAGGCCACTGCAGGCAGCCTGTGTTGCGTGCTCTGGTTTCCTCTGCGTTCGTCCGAGTCGTTCATGCAAATTGCCGAAATGAACAGCGGTTTGTGCGTGCCACAAGGGGTCCGATGATGGTTGGCTATGAGAACAAGAGTTTAGGTGGACATGGTGCAGCACACGAGCGCTCAACGCTCAGTGCGCACGTAGACATCGTCGAAGTTTCCCTAACCCCTGTCTGAAGTCGTGGCAAAGAAAGCGTGCCAGCACCTGAACAAGGGCCTAAAACGTCCATACGGGGCCCCGAAAACCCAAATTACTCAAATTTGGGGTTTCTCACATGATTTGGGAGTGTACTGTAATTTACAAGTACCACCATGAAAATTTGTGAGGATACTTTTTCGGATACGGGGAACACGATGGTGGTATTTTCAAGTTACATGGACGAGCTCTTCTGCCCTTTTTAACACTCCATCAATTTTACAAATACCATCATGCAAATTTGTGGGATACCTTTTCGGATACGGGGAACACGATGATGGTATTCCCAAGTTGCATGGACAGGCCCTTCTTGCCATTTCTTAACACATCGTGGGTATCAATGCTACCACCATGAAAATTTGAGGGGGTACTGATGGAAGGTATGGATCTTGGACACCGTAAAACTTGACTAAGCGGAGGGAGGGCAGCACTCTGGATAAGACCGGAGCGAGAACACTTGACCACTTGAGGGGAAGAGGGAAGATTCGAAAGTGATTGATTTATCGAAGTTACTCTAACTAGTTCGTCCAATCATTCTACTCGTCGAATCATTGGGACCGTAATCAACTTACCGTAATCATCGTGGGTTCGGATTGGACCGGTTCGGGTTGACCAGTGCACAGTTAATAACCGATACCAAACCGGTATCAAACCGGTATCAACTCGGTAACCCTCAATACGCCCCCTCAATGCGAAATCCCATGAATGCCGAGAGCCGCCGTGAGGTCCGTGTGACATGGTCCCGGGAGCGCCTTTGTCATGATGTCCGCCAGCATCACAGAAGTCTCGCAATACTCGAGCTTCACTTCACCGCGCTTTATTTCATCGCGGATGTGGTGATACTTGATGTCGATGTGCTTGGCGCGACCGTGGTTCACTGGGTTCTTCGTCATCTTGATGCACGATTGGTTGTCTTCGCGGATCATGAGCTCGGGTCCCGTCTCGTTGGCGGCCACCAAAATCTCGCAAAGCAGGCGATGAATCCACTTGCCCTCTTGGATAGCCAGGCTGAGTGCGATATATTCCGCCTCGCTCGTAGACAGCGAAACACTTGACTGCTTCTTGCTTCCCCAGCTCACTGGCGCACCCATCAGCATGAACGCGTAGCCGGAAGTCGACTTGCGGTCCGCGAGGTCACCGGCCCAGTCCGCGTCGGAGTACCCACGAAAGTCGATCTTGTCACCCGGCTTGTAGCAGATCCCATGCGTCTTAGTGCCTTGCAGGTAGCGAAAGATGCGCTTGACCGCAACCCAATGCTCTTCTTGGGGTTCTCCATGAAGCGCGACACATAGCCCACAGCGTACGCGATATCCGGGCGCGTGGCAGTCATCAGATGCATTAGGGTACCAACAGCTTCACGAAACGGAGCGTTTACCTTGGTCGCAGCGTCGCTTGGAACCAGTCGAGAGCTCATGTCGACGAGACTCACCACGGCTTTGCACTCGTCCATACCAAAGCGCTTGAGAATGTCATCCACATAACGCCGCTGGCACATGGTTACGCTGCCATCCGGGCCGTCCACCAACTCGATCCCAAGAACAAACGCGCACTTGCCGCTGTCAGTCATCTCGAAGCGCGTTTTAGGTCATTCTTGGTACGTGCGATCAACTCGGCCGAACTTCCGGTCACCAACACGTCGTCCACGTACACCAGTACGAGCACACAGTGACCATCTTCAACCTTGATGTAGAGGCACGAGTCGAAGGCCGAAACTTGGAAGCCGATAGAGCACACGAATTCGTTGAACGTCTCGTTACACACTCGCGAAGCTTGCTTGAGACCGTAAATTGCTTTCACCAATTCCAGGCAATCAAAGTCGCCGTCCAGCTCGACCCTTCTGGCACCACGCAGTACACGACTTCCTTCATCACTCCGTAGAGGAATGCCGTCACTACGTCCAGTTGGTCGAGCGGCCAGTCAAAGTACTTCGCAAGAGCAATGACCATGCGTAGCGTCGTGTACTTGACCACGGGCGAAAATGTAGTCGATGCCGTACTTCTGCTTGAAACCCTTGGCTACGAGGCGCGCCTTGTATTTCTCGATCGATCCGTTCGCTTTACGCTTGATCTTGAATACCCACTTGGGCGTTGTCCGTTGGGCAACTTGGCAGCACTAAACACACCACGAAGTCGCATCGACTTGAGTTCTGCACGAATCGCCTTGCGCCAATGCACTTGATCAGGACCGTTGACCGCCTCTTGGAATGCCTTCGGCTCTGATAGGTCTGCTGCTTCAACGGTATTAGTACTTGGCCGCCAAAACACAGGGGAGTCGACTCTTCATCTTGGTCACCAGACTTTTCTTCTTCGTCGGCGTCCGCTCGGCGTGAAGGGAGTCGATCGGCGCACTTGCTTCTTCCAATCCAGGCCGATGACGCACAGTGCGCGGTCTTCTGGTAGCTTCATCTTCGTCACTTGGGCGACTCTTGCGTTTCCCGCCTGCTTGTACTCCGTCTGGCGAGGTCCGTCATCGTCGATGTCGAGCAAGTCGAGGTCCAGGTCATCGACATCTTCATCGGAAATCCGCGGCGAAAGTCCAAAGGTCGACTCATCGAAGTTGACATCGCGACTGATGACCACCTGCCCCGCCTCGATGTCATAGAGTCGATACGCCTTGGACACTTCTTCGTAGCCCAGAAATATTCCGGCGCGAGCCTTGGGATCCCACTTGAGTCGCTTCTCCTTCGGAGTCAAAATGTACGTCCGACAGCGGAACACACGCATGTGCTTCACACTCGGCTTGGACTTGTACACAACCTCGAACGGAGTCTTATGCTCGATCTTGGGTGATGACAAGCGGTTCTTCACGTAGATGGCCGTCATGGCCGCCGCAGCCCAGAAACACTTGTCCAGCTTAGCATGCTGCGGCCGATCGTGACGATGGTCCGGATGGCGCGCTCTGCTGTGCCGTTGGTCTGGTGCGCGTACGAGACCGTGGTTTGCTGCTCGATGCCTTGATCTTCGTAGAAGGCCTTGAGCGAGTTGGTCGCAAACTCACGAGCTCCGTCGTGTCGCACAAACTTGACCTTCTTGCCGAATTGCGTCTGCACCTTGGTGATGTACTTCTTGATGCAATCTTCGCTCTCCGACTTGGCACGCAGACAGAAACCCTTCATGCATCCGCTGGCTTCGTCCACGATCAGCAGTAGATACTTGCTGCCGCCAAGCGAGATTTTCTCCATGGGTCCGCAGATGTCGAAGTGGAGCAGCTCAAACGTGTCGTAGCGATGCTTGTCACGGTTGCTTGGAAACGGTTTTTGGACCATCTTCCCTTGCTGGCAACCCCGACACATGCTTGGTCCACTCGACTTGGAGGGTGCCTTCGCGTCCTTGATCATGTTGTTGTTGACCATCTTGTGAAGCACCTCGACCGGAGTGTGACCCATGCGCGCGTGCAGGTCGACAGTCTTTCCTCCTGTTGCCGCATTCGCCGATCGCTGAGACGTGCGAAGCCAGTAAAGTCCATCCACGAGATCCGCCGTCGCCACCACTTGGTTGGAGTCCTTGCGTGAAACGTGCATTTCGGTGCCGTCAAACACGACTTGGAACTTGCCACTCTTGTTGATCTGCGGCACCGAGAGCAGATTCTTGCTCATGTCCGGCACGTACAGCGCGTTCTTGATCACGATCTCGCACTCGTTCCACGATGGTTCCCACACCCTTGATGGCCGCTTTGTTGCCGTCGGCCACCGAAACTCCACCTTCATCTCGCTCGATCAAGTGAGCGAACTTGGCCTTGTTGTTGCAGATGTGGTGCGTTGCGCCGCTGTCGACCGCCCACATCCCGGACACATTCTTGCCCGTCGAAACTCCACACTCCATGGAAACCGCGAACGCCACTCGATCGTAGTCGTAGTCGTCGCTGTCGTTTCTCCACTGGATGTTGTTGGCCCTGCGTCCACGGCCATTGTCATTGCCGCCGCGTCTTGGCCCTCAGTTTTCATCCTTCTGCTTGGTCCAGCACTTTTCAACCGTGTGCCCCAATTTCCCGCAGTACGTGCACTGGCGAGACTCTCGGTCGGTGTTGAACGCCTTGGCCGCGTTCTTAGTCTTCACCGTCGCCGTCTGTTCGCCTTGCCGCTTGATGTGCTCATTCGTGAGCACCTTCACGACGTCTTGCGATCGCAGTTCCGCGCTACTCATCTCCAGATTAAGCACGACGTTCTCGTAGCTCTTGGGAGACTGCGCAACAAGCAGATCGCCACGTCTTCATCCTCCATCTTGGCGCCGATGCTGCTGAGCTTGGCGCTGATGTTGAGGACCTCATTGCAGTGATGCAAGACATTCCCGCCTTCCGACATCTCCATGCTGAAGAGATGCCGTTTCAAGTAGATGCGACCAGCCTTCTGCGATCCACCGTACAGGGTCTTCAGGCGCAACCACGCAACCCACGCTTCCTCGCAGTCGTCGACCACATGGTGGTAGTCCGCGTCCATGTGGAGCAGCATCAGTCCGAACGCGATGTTGCTCGACTTGACGTAGTCGTCCTTGGCCCGTGAGTCCGTGAAGCTTGGCGTCGTCTTCCGGTTCGCGACTTGCCACACCGACTTGGTCAGGAACACGCCACGCATGTAGCGGTTCCACGTCGCGTAGTTGTCTCAAAAGGCTTTGGTCGGTTGATGGCAAAATGCAAAGTGATTGATTTAGGTCCTTAGTTCGCAAACTCCCTTGCTACCTCTAAGCCTACTGGATTCTCTACTGGATACACTCTACTGGATTCTCTACCGGATACTGAGTTGCTTCATCCAATCAGCGACTGCCACGTGGATGCCCATCTTGTACCCACAATCTTGTACCCGCGTGTCCCGTAATCCCCGTAGCGTAAACAGCGTCCCATCATCAGTGTCCCGTAAACACAGGAATGATTGCGGTCCCACTGAGTGAAGGTCATACCGGTATCCTACCGGCATACCGCAGCTGCCCGAGGCGCCTTCTTGACAACAGTCTCCATTGAACTTGTCGATGGAGACCTTGGATCCAGAGCTTGGTCGGAGCACACTGAAACTGCGTTGCAGGAATTGGCTTCGTCATCATGTCCGCCAGCATGTCCGTTGTCGACACATATTGTAGCACCACTTGATGTGCTTCCACCTTCTCACGCACGAAGTGGTAGCGAATGTCGATGTGCTTGGTGCGCTTGTGGAACTGCGGGTTCTTGGCCAACGCGATGGAGCCTTGGTTGTCCTCGTAGATCTTGATCGCTTCATCGCTTGCCATCTCGCCGAGCTCGCACAGGAACACCTTGAGCCACACTGCCTCTTGTGTCGCCTCCGATAGCGCCATGTACTCGGCCTCCGTCGAAGACAGCGCCACCGTCCGCTGTTTCTTGCTTCTCCAGCTGATGCATCCGCCGTTCATCATGAACGCGTAGCCACTTGTGCTCCGTCGAGACTCGATGTCGCCTGCCCAGTCCGCATCCGAATAGCCTTGAAGTCCATCGTGGCAGCTTGCTTGAAATTCGATGCCATGCGTCTTGGTGCCTTGAATGTACCTGAACACCCTCTTGAGCGCCTGCCAGTGTGTCGGGCACGGGTCCGCTGCAAACTGGCTCAGCACTCCCACTGCAGCTGCCAGGCCCGGACGAGTGCCTACCATGAGGTACATGAGGCATCCCACTGCGTTCCGGTATGGCACGTGACCATGGTCTCGTCGTGCTTGCAGCCACCTTCACACATGGCCTTCGTCAGCTTGAGACCCGGATCCTGTGGCGTCTTGACAGGGTTGCTCTTGTCCATGCTGAACTTCTGCAGGATGTCTTTGGCGAACTTGGTCTGCCGCATCGACATCTTCCCAGCCACCACGTCTTGCTCGATCTCCATCCCGAGGACGTACTTGAGCTGACCCATGTCCGTCATCTCGAAGCGGTGACTGAGCGCCTGCTTGGTGTCGAGGAGCATCTTGTCACTGCTGCTGGCGAGGACCAAGTCGTCAACGTAGAGCGCCACGAAGATCATGTCTTGGCCGTCACGCTTCAAGTAGATGCAGTGGTCGGACTCGCACTTCTTGAACCCCAGCTTGAGCATGAAGTCGTCGATGGTCTGGTTCCACATGCGCGGCGACTGCTTCAGTCCGTACAGCGACCGCTTGAGCTTGCATACGTGGTCCGGGTGGTCTTCGTCCACATAGCCATCCGGCTGTGCCATGTAGATGTCTTCGTCCAGCACACCGTTGAGAAACGCAGTCTTGACATCCATCTGGTGCAGCTTGAGACCATACTTGGCAGCTAGACTCAGTACGATCCGGATCGACGTGAACTTGGCCACTGGTGCGAAGGTCTCGTCGTAGTCGATGCCGTACTTTTGCGAAAACCCCTTGGCCACCAGTCGCGCCTTGAACCGCTCGATCTCTCCAGCTTGGTTCTCCTTCACGCGAAACACCCATCTGCAGCCGATTGCCTTGCGTCCCTTCGGCAGTGGTACGACATCCCACGTGTCGTTCTTGAGCAGCGAGTCACACTCCGAGTCACACGCCTCCTTCCACTTGACTGCGTCGCTGGATTCCATCGCCGACTTGAACGTGGTCGGCATTTCTCCCACTGGATCCACGACGTACGCAGCTTCGAAGTCTTGACTTTCTTGAGTCGCAGCCGACATCTCGTCCAGGGTCTGGTGTCGACTCTGCGACGCATATCGCTTGGCACTTGGAACCTCCGTGACTTCCTCCAGCGACTGCGTCCGCGGGTGTCGCTTGCTGCCGGGCTTGAAGTCTTCGTCCCGCGCAGCTTCTTCCTCTTCCTCTTCTTCGTTGTCGTCTTCATCCGACTGCGACGAATCTTGATCCGTCGTCTCTTCACCTTGAATGACCACCACCTCCCTCTGATGGTAGTCACGTCTCCCACTGTCGAAGACGTCTTCCATGAATTGCGCGTCGCGGCTCACCAGCACGCGACTGCTCTCCAGTTCTTCGAATCGATACGCTTTCTCGTGCTCCGAGTACCCCAGGAACCGACAGCGCACCGACCGAGCGTCAAACTTGGTGCGCTTCGCCTTCGGTACGTGCACATACGCGTGGAAACCGAACACTTTCAGGTTCGCCAGCAGCGGTTTCTTGCCCGTCCAAACTTGGTGCGGAGACTTGTCGTGGCAGATGGCGCGTGTCGGACACCGATTACGGAGGAACGTAGCCGTCATCACCGCTTCACCCCAATACGTCTTGGGCAATCCGGCATGTTCCAGCATGCAGCGCGCACACTCCACCAACGTCCGGTTCATCCGCTCGTCGACTCCATTCAGCTGAGGCGTGTACGGCGGAGTGAACTTCTGCACGATACCACGGTCCGTACAGAACTTGGCCATCGCGCCGGAAGTGTACTCGCCACCGTTGTCGCTCCGGAGTGTCTTCACGCGCTTGCCGGTCTGAGTTTCAGCAAACGCCACAAACTCCGCGAACTTGGCAGCCACCTCGGACTTGTTCCTCAGCAAATACACGACGCAGAAGTGCGACTTGTCATCGATGAACGTGACGAAGTAGCGCTTGCCCCCAAACGTTGGCGTCTGCATGGGGCCACACACATCGCTGTGAACCACCTCCAGCACGTGCTTCGCACGGTTCGGGGACGACTTCATGTAGCTCACTCGCGTTTGCTTGCCGAGTGCACACCCGTCGCACAGCTCCCACTGCTTCACCGACGTCATGTCGATGCCAACACCGTAGCTCTTCTTGACGATGGCGTCTAGACCGCCATGGTCAATGTGACCAAGTCGGAGGTGCCAGAGGTGTCCCCTTGGCAATCCTTCGAACTTGCCGCATTGGCCTCGTCAGGCATCATCGGAGTCATGCACAGCTTGAACAGCCCTTTGCCCTCACGAGCGCCGAGCTGCCACTTGAGACCCCTTGTTGTCCGCGAAGCACCCGTCGCTCTCGAAGGTGACTGGCCCGACGTCCTTGGTGAAGCGGCCGACCGAAAACAGGTTGCGCGACAGCTTCGGGATATGCCACACATTCGTGAGCACACCCTTCTTCATGCCGCGCGGCGTCTTCATCGACATGACAATGTCGCCGGTCCCTACCGCCTGAACCACACCGTCGTCCGCGAGATGCACGTCCATCGGAGCCATCTTCTTGTAGTTCCTCATGTACTTGTTGGAACTCGTCATGTGCTGCGTCGCACCCGAGTCGACCAGCCACATGTCACTCGACTTGGCGGTACTGCTCGTACGACCAACCGAGAAAAGGTAGTCGCCAGGATCTTCTTCGTCCTGCGCGACGTTCGCACGCTGCGACCGATATCGCTCAGCGTCGTTCTGGACCCGCGAGGGACACTCCGCGATCCAATGTCCTTGCTTGCCGCAGTTGTGGCACGCCCCGGTCTTCTTCACCGGTCGGCCCTTGCGCTTGTTGTTGTTGACCATGAACGCTTGACCTTGACCGTGCGCGGCTCCGTCGACACCGCCACCTTGTTCCTTGCGCTTCATGTCCTCATGCAGCAGCCGAGACGTCAAGAGTTCCCACGACAGCGAGTCGGCTCTCGACTCCAACACCGTGATCAGGAACTGGTACGACTCGCTCAGACTGCCCAGAAGCGTGATCACCAAGTCGTCCTCGCTGACCGGAGCGCCAACCGTGTCGAGCTGCTCCGCCAGCGTCTTGAGCTTGTTGATGTGCTCCAGCACATCGTCACCTTCCTCCATCATCGTCGTGAAGAAACGCCGACGAAGAAAGAGCTTGTTGGCCAAACTCTTCTTCTCGAAGTGTCCTTCCAGTCTTGACCATGCATCATGCGCGTCCTTGGCCGAGCGAGCCAGCGGCGGCTGCGAGTCCTCCATCGCGAGACAGATGATCGCCATCATCTTACGCGACTTCCTCTTGAACGTCGCTTGATCCGCCGTGGTCGTGCAGTGCTCCAGCTTCACTTCCCCACTCGTCAATTCCCACAGTTCGCGCTCCTCGAGCACCATCTGCATCTTGAACTTCCACGTGTGGACGTTGGTTCCGTTGAACTTGTTGATGCGGGCGGTAGTGGTCGGGGTGGCGTCCATGGCGAAGGCATAGTCGGGGTCTTGGGCAGGGAATACGGGGATTGGGCTCATAATCAAAAGGCTTTGGTCGGTTGATGGCAAAATGCAAAGTGATTGATTTAGGTCCTTAGTTCGCAAACTCCCTTGCTACCTCTAAGCCTACTGGATTCTCTACTGGATACACTCTACTGGATTCTCTACCGGATACTGAGTTGCTTCATCCAATCAGCGACTGCCACGTGGATGCCCATCTTGTACCCACAATCTTGTACCCGCGTGTCCCGTAATCCCCGTAGCGTAAACAGCGTCCCATCATCAGTGTCCCGTAAACACAGGAATGATTGCGGTCCCACTGAGTGAAGGTCATACCGGTATCCTACCGGCATACCGCAGCTGCCCGAGGCGCCTTCTTGACAACAGTCTCCATTGAACTTGTCGATGGAGACCTTGGTGGAGGCATCGTGGGCAGAGGAATGGTGCTTCGACTCACAACCTGGGGTTTAGGGTTTAGGGTTTAGGTTTAGGGTTTAGGGTTTAGGGTTTAGGGTTTAGGGTTTAGGGTTTAGGGTTTAGGGTTTAGGTTTAGGGTTTAGGGTTTAGGGTTTAGGGTTTAGGGTTTAGGGTTTAGGGTTTAGGGTTTAGGGTTTAGGGTTTAGGGTTTAGGGTTTAGGGTTTAGGGTTTAGGGTTTAGGGTTTAGGGTTTAGGGTTTAGGGTTTAGGGTTTAGGGTTTAGGGTTTAGGGTTTAGGGTTTAGGGTTTAGGTTTAGGTTTAGGGGTTTAGGGTTTAGGTTTAGGGTTT